>BSBK01002054.1:612500-856420 GCA_027943335.1 Chamaecyparis obtusa | reverse complement strand
ATATGTATATATATATATACAGTATATATATACATATATACATATATATATATATATATATATATATAAAGCATAAAGGAATAATTTCTTCTTCCTTTTAGCTTTAATGAAAAACATAGCTTCTTTGATGCTTTAAAATTTGCATAACTAATGTGATAAAAGTAGTTTAAATTAAATTTATTTAATGTTTATAAGGGGAAATTTTCTAATTAAATTTTTTATAAAGATTATTTAACCCAAATTAATAAGGTAAAACTTTGATAAAGCTATCAATACAAGAAAGATAATATATCACAAAAAATATGACAACAAAATAAATATAATGAACTTATTCCATTTCTTTACTAATCAAATAGAGGATTTAAAAGAATTACAACTTTCTTCCCTCTTCCTTCAAATTTACAAGTAGCAAATTGATTTGAAACAATTTGAAACACAAAATCACCAAGTGGTGGTTTCACCCAAAACTCCACCAGACTTTCAAGGCTCCAACTAATCCTCCATGAAGAACAAAGGTTGACCATGGAGGCTCACCTCCCAACCTAGGCCTTTACAAGGCTAGCCCTAAGCTTGGGGATCCAAGAATGTGACAAGATATAAAGAGTCAAATAACATTACATCTGCAAATAGACACACACACAAAGAAAACTCCCAAAACCCAAGGTTTTACGAGGCCTCAAAAGGACCTAAAAACAATAGAGGTGAAGAGGACTCACCACACAAGAAGAATCCAATCTAAACATAGAAAACAAGTGGAATATGCCACACATGGGCTCAACATTCCTTAAGAACAACATCTCCTCAAAATTAGAATCATGGCTTCAAGCCATCGAATTCCCCTTATGACCCCCAAATGCCCTTGGACATGATTGGCATCATGGGGACTCACACACCCATGTACATCCCTCCACACATGGGAGACTCTGCACTACATGGGTAGTCTCTAAACCTTCACCCCTTCAAGGTTACTCTGCCCTCCCAAGGGTGAGTGTGCCTTGAAGAACCCATTTAAAACATGTAGCACAAAAGAAGACAAGACTCAAAAAAACCTCCATGGAAACCCATGAAGTTGAAAACAATTTACACAGCCTCCATTAATGAATCTTAAGCTATTTACATGCATAAGTAAAATAAACTACTGTAAGCTCATACTACAAGAAACTAACCTCAAGTCCAAGATTAAGGTAAAATGATGAAGTTGAAATGAGCTTTTATCTTTATGTCTTTTTGCTTCTCCAAATTCCCTTCCAAAACTAGGAGTCTCTAAGAATAGAGAGTGGGTGAAGAACCTTCACTTTTTCTCCCAAATCCCCCTAAAAAGGCTCCATCCTAAGAATATATGATTTTTTCATTAATGAGGAAGCCTCTAAAGTATTTCTTTCTCCTTACTAGTCAAGACCCTCATAAATGGAGTTTAAGACTCACATGGGAAGGATAAGATACCTTGCCCAAATTTCTCAAACTCTGATTTTTTCCACATTCAAAAGGAGATATTTTAGGGGTGTCGTAAATGAGTTATGGGCTCTTAATGAGCTACAAATGACCCCTAACCCCTAGGTATCAAGTGGGGTGGTCAATCTAACCCTAACTACCATCTGGAAGCCTTTTTGACCCTCCTAAACTCTACCTGAAGTTAACTCACAAAATTCAACTCTCTTGACCCAGTTTGATCTCCTAAACCTTAGGGTAAGCATGGGTACTACACTAGGTAACTCCTGGGTTAAATCTAAGCCTATACTAGTTACATTTACTAGCCATGCCAACTCACAAGAACACATGTGTCAAGTGACACAATATAATTACATTAGTCAAGACTTATTTACACATTTACCAAATTGAATTAATACAATCATGCATAATACTTTCATGAATAAAACACATTACAACGAGGTCCATGTCTCTTTATAGACAAGACCTTAGCATTACGATATATACATAGGTCCATTCCTGAAACCCGTGTTAGTACCATGGTCATTTTTCTGCACACTCATTGCACACATCAGTAGGTCCAATAAATCAACACATAACATAGCAAGACACATATGTAATTTAAACAAATATTCACTCATGTTTACAACAATGATTCATTGGTATTTAAACAATATTTGCATCTAGTCCATATGCATAAACTTAATTTTCAACCAATCTGCATCATGGTATTTTCTAACATGTATATCCATCACAATGCATTATTAAAACTTAACCATGTAAATAATCTGCATTAACTATGATAGGGTATCACCTGAATAGGTACACATCAAGTTCATAATGTATAAATAACACAGTAAGGGATCTTATAGATCCTCAAAAATAACATGTGTTCAAAGAGTCCAGTGTCTCAAAACAGTGTCAACTAAAAAACATAAACAGGGAAAAATGGTGCTAAGCTATGATGGGCTGGGGTAGGCCTCACAAATGCATGCAAAGAGGATCCAACTACCAAAATTAGAAGTATGTAAGAAGAGTTAGGTTCACAAGAAATGAACTGTAATGGAAATAAGGAGATGAGGTGGAATAGGTAAATTTAAACGTTCCTTTTCACAGTCGCACATTCAGAAGGAAGATGTCCCATTAAGCTCAAGAGAAGACTCAAGCATTGAATGAGACAATGACCCTTCATTAAATATATAATAATGAAAATGGAAATGATGAGAAAATGTAATGTAAATGATAATTCAGGGAAGTTACTAAAAATATGGAAATAAAAGACTAATATAAACTGAGAGAGTTGAAAAGTATAGATACAAAAACCAAAATGCAGATCTGACTTTTGGCTAAAATCAGGGAACCAAATATAGGGTATAGAATGATTTTGGCGATCTGTACTTGGTGTATTTGACTGGATTTCTCAGGGATCTTCCGACAATTTTTGATCTCTCTATATTTTTGTTGACAACTTTGTAATCTGTTCTCGCACACAGAAAAATGGGGAAAATATTGTCTAAAGGGGTTTTGTCTTGGTCGAACCTCTTTTTAGGAATCAACTTTGAAAATGAAATGAAACTACATAAAGGAAAATATATACAAAGGTAAATGTTTGATTCACCTTGCATAAACCTTCATCGATGGATGTAGAAATCACTCCATACCCATGCAGATTTTTGAATGTACTTAAAATTAAGGAGTTGACCTTGAAATGTAATGTAGAATCAAGGATGCCCTCACAAATGCATGGATTTATGAACGCCACTGCCTAGATCTTGAATGCAAATATGCTTGATAATCACATTTAATAAAGGAGAGAGAATGTGAATGGAAGGAATGCTCTTCTTGCTTGATTATGATTTCTCTACTTGGCTATCATGGGAGAAAAACTTGCTTCAATTGAAGAAGATTGCCTTTGACTTGAATGAACTTGAAGAATTGGAGACTTGGTAAAGCTTGATCTTGGATGCTGCCTTAAATATTGAATCCATTTGCTCTTGATTGCTTGAAAACTTGACAGCAAATGATTGCACTTGATAATGGATACCAAAATGAGGGGAGATAGAGGTTTTTATTCTCAATCCATTATTTCAGAAGAATCCAGGCCGATCACAGATTAGATTTTCCACTAGCACCTTGACATAGGGCCCCAGGCCAAAACCCCTCAAGGATAGAACACCAAATTCGTTCTACTCCTAGACACAGAATGATTTTGACATTTTGTACCTTGGGGAATGAGCTCAAAATTGGATAGGGTGTTGAGATGAGTGAAAAGATGTGAGAGGAGAAATAATAGACTGCCAAGATCAAACATAACAAACATTCAAACCTCAAAATCACCAAAACGGGGTCTAATAGGTCTTTAACAAAGCATCCAGTTATAATTGCTAACTTTTTAGAATAGTACACCCATCTCCCTTCTTTTCTCTTCTTTCCTCCCTTTATTTCCCAATTACCTCTATCTCTCACCATCACTCCCTCCATCACTCGTCCTATCCCCTATTCACCTATCCATCTCCCTCTTCCTCTCTCTCTATTTTCATCTATCTATCTATTTACCTATCTATCTATATTTCTCTTCTATCTCTAACTATTCCTCTCTTGTCTCCCTATCTTTATCTTTATCCTATTCTTTCCCCACTGCCCTCTCTCTCTATTACATACATAACATGAACTTGTTAGTAATGAAATCTAGCATTGTTGATATGAATTGATCACTTCTCACTTAAAACCTTTATTGCACAAACAATATCATTTACTAAATGATCTACTAATGACCTTTATTTACTACACGAATGTATGCAAAAATAAACCACACATGTCTCTAATTGCCATCCCAAATAGATCTTAGGTATAACCAGTTGCACACGTATGGTGCGATTGCTACTTCCAACAAAGAGAATAAAAGCACTACCTACATATATAAGCTCATATATGGGCTAAGGGCATATGGAGAGGCTCAACGGTTTAGATTCATTCCAATAGTGCTTGAATGAAAACATACCGTTCCGAAGGATCAGTCATATCCTTAAACACAAACGAGTGGGAGCCACGGAGCTTGATTACTAGTCAGCGCTATTAGATGGGACTCACCATTATTCCCGTTGACTCAATATTCGTATTGCCAATTTGTCTCCGTGGCGGCCACGTAAGCACCACGTACGATCCATTCGGATAGGGGGACGTTGACCGTCCAGTGCTCAACAAAACCACTTCGTTTCGAAAGACAAAGAAACTGCTAGTGGTTTCGAAGTTGAAGGGGAACAGAATTTGTTTCATTCCTTTCTTCCATTCTTCACGCCGGGCAAGGGTTTGTGGGAATGTCAGCTACGGATCCGTATGTTTCCCGTATTGATTGTCAAGTTGGAGAAACGCAGGTAAGGATTTGCTTGACGCGTCTGTGAAACAAAAACATTAAGACTTTGCAGTAAAGAAGATTTTAAAATATCCTGTAATTAAATTCTGTAAAGAGGAATGATGACAATGGAGCTGCAGATTCAGGTGGCGCAAGCAGTTCAAATGTTGAATCATGATGTACATTCAGGCAACAGAGTGGCTGCCAATCAGTGGCTCGTGGAATTCCAACAGACGGATGTGGCGTGGGAAGTGGCTACCACTATTCTTGCTTCGAATTCGCCTTTCCTGCAGGATTTTGAAGTCGAGCTTTTTGCCGCGCAGGTTCTCAAAAGAAAGGTAGGGACATTTTCTTTTAAATTTTCGTCTCTTCAAACTGGATTATTTGAATTTTTGAGTGCTCCGATCAGGGTTAGAATTATTACAGAAATTCTACATTGAGTATGGCTTCCACTCAACTTCTTTCAAGAGCCTGACGAAAAGTTCAAGAATATAGTTCTCTTTGTAAGCTTATTTTCACCCGCTTTTGTTTCTTGCTGAACCGAAGAAATAATGTTGATTGTGAGAGTAGTCTGAACGAAGGAACGAACAAACGAAATAAAACCTTTTATAATACCCACCAGATTAAAATGTCTCTAAGGGCACCACGCAAACATCCGAATTGTAGATGATACAAGATCTATTAAGCAAAATTCGAGTCATCATGGATTGTTTTTTCGAGGTTGAATCTTCTTCTATTGATTTTGGTGAGAAACTTCCCTACAATGTTAATCCAACTGGGTTTGATACATTGTTACTTTCTTTCCTTTAGGTCGAATTTTCTTCTGTTGATTTTTTTTTCAGGAAGACCCCTATTTTTGCTAATTATGGTACACGTGTTTATTACAATTTAGTCATTTGTAACTTTGGAGTTTGATAAAATTTTAGCAAGTTATTGTACATGATTGTCAAAAACAGCGTTTCTGAAATGGGAAAGACTTTTTTTGCATATTTTTAATTCGCTTCATGATAAGCCTGAGGTTCTTCTGCAACCATTTGTTCTCATCCCGCAGCTTTTGAATTTCTTCTGTAACTTGTTGTCATTTTGACATTTAGAAGGGAATTTACATCCTGTTGCTGATCAGAAGTACTAACTTCTTTGCAGTGACCAAAAATAATTTCCTAGAAGGAAACATCTTTGGAATTCTGTAAGATTTGTAACCCAAGGTGAATTACACTACATTGTGATATTGTTATGAGGATTCAACTGTGTAGTTTTTTGAGTCAACCTCATTGACCCATGTTTCATGAGTAGTGGTTCACAAGAACCCATCTGTCAAGAGAATGAATGGAACTCATTTCCTTTACACTACATTGTTTCCATGCATAAGGTTGGCAAAAGAGACTGTCATAGTTCAAGAAGTGCCACATTGCAGAGAACTTCATCTTCAAATGACTCGATTGCGCATATGAGACAATGACAATATTTCTTGTTTGATTCTCCTAAACAATTGTATATGGTTGAGGGTGAGATATTGTTGTAATATTCGACCTCTTTAAAACTTGTTTTAAAATCAATTTCTTTTGATTGCCATTGTTCAAAATGAAATGCATAGATATTTTCTTCATCGATAGATGTGAGTGGAAGACATGGTCTTCCTCTGGCAATGAAGGGGAAACTACTTGTAGTTATAATTGAGTAGGGATCGGTCTTTATGATTTCCTTTTCCTTGTATTATATGGGTGGCCATGTCTGTACTGATGCAGGGGCTAGTTCAGGACCCAGTGCAGGGTCCCATACCTCAATCAGCAGTGCTTATCTGGCACAACATTTTTCTTGATTGTTCTATAAACACTGCACAACTCTCTAGTGTCCTGCTGACTTTCATATGGTAAAGAGTTCTTTGATGCGATTCCAAGGTTTTGCATATTTGTGGCAAATATTTTGGCTTGGGAATGGGTTTGAATGATGCTTAAACACGACAAAAAGAATGGATACCAAAATGAGTGCGAAAATGTAAGATGATAATTGCAAAGCAGGCAATTTTCAATTGTATAGTTTCACGTTCATCATTTATGAAAAGAGCTTTCAATGCAAGGAAGTGGGTAGCAAATCTCGTCACATATAAGTTTATAACCAAAGAAGCTTCTTGTAAATAAAATTGGTGAAAACGTGGATCTTGACTAATACAAATTTAAACATGAAAATTTGCGAGTGTCTTCTAAAGTTAAATTGAGACAATGTGTCGTTCATGGGCTCCAAAATTGTAGTTCATTGAAAAGCTTCCAACAACAACACAAACAACAGCACTATTTGTAATAAATTGGACCATAAATTGTGGTCCTATCTCAACAACCACCTCATCAAATTTAGTGAAAGTGCTTGCATTAATTTCACTCTATTGAATGCATCCACATATCTAAGGAACATTCTGCCAGGCTTAGATGCTACAAGGAAATTGATCATAGTTTAGTCTTTTCTATTAGGCTACCTATTTAATTAACATGATAGGGCACCTTGTCTTATCCCACTTGTTTTGATGTTTAGTAAGGACATTGCTCACATTTTTTACTACATCGCTCAACATGTTAGTCTTCAAACTTTGATATGAGCGGGCTTTGAACTTAAGATTTGACCCTACAATGGTAGTCACCATAGCTTGCAAATATGTAGGTTCGACAACATTGAACAAGAAGCTAGAATGGTACCAAAAGTTATTGAAAGCCTTTTTGGCCTACTCATGAACAATCTTCTTCCACCCTATACTCTCTAAAGTTGGTTGCCAACCTGGTGTAGTACAAGGTGCAAAGAAATTAATGTTTTCACCCCTTGTGTTAGGTTTCTATGATGTACAAGATGTAGATGAATCTAAAGTATTCAAGGCTAAAAATTGCATTGGACTTTGTTTGGATTGGGGACAACTATTCCATACTTAAACTGGAAATCTCTTTTTCATGGCATGATGACCTGAAATTTGCAAAATGAAGACAAAAATATTAGGGTTAGGTTAGAACACTACATAAAATTTTAAAAAGTTCCCTAATGCTAATGCTAACCTTGTTACGTAGACATACTAAAAATAAAAACTCTGTAACCCTAACCATATACCTTAAAAAGTTAGGGTTTGGGTTTAGTGGTTGCATATTAATGTTTTCACCCCTTGTGTTAGGTTTCTATGATGTACAAGATGTAGATGAATCTAAAGTATCAAAGGCTAAAAATTGCATTGGACTTTGTTTGGATTGGGGACGACTATTCCATACTTCAACTAGAAATCTCTTTTTCATGGCATGATGACCTGAAATTTGCAAAATGAAGACAAAAATATTAGGGTTAGGTTAGAACACAACACATACAATTTTAAAAAGTTCCCTAATACAAATGCTAACCTTGTTACGTAGACATACTAAAAATAAAAAATCTGTAACCCTAACCATATACCTTAAAAAGTTAGGGTGTGGGTTTAGTGGTTGCATATTAGAAATTAAAAAAATCCCTAATTTTAATAGTAGACCCAAAAAATTGAGGTTTGAGGGTTAGGGTTGTAGTTTCATGCCAGAAATTATAAATTCCTTTGCCTAATTACAAAGTCAAAAATATTAAGGCTAATAATGGTTAGGGTTAGTGCATTCTGAAATCTAAAAAAAAATCATAATAAACTATAATAACCCTACAAAAATTGGGATTTAGGTTTAGGGTTGGTAGTCACATGCTACAAATTCAGGGTTAACACACTAAATTTTTTAAACGATGTACTAAAATTTTAGAAGAATCACAAAAAATAATCTCAGACCCAAAGAACTAGTTTATGGTTAATTGTTATGTTTAATATGAATTTAAATTAAAAAATCTAACCCTAGCCTTAAAATAATAATTAGGGTAATTGTTTAGGGTTTTCAATTACGTGTAAAGTGAGGGTTTCAAATAATGAAAAATTAAAAAGGGGGTCTTAGGGAGACCTTACTTGGATCAAATGGATGCAAATTGCAAAGTTGTTGAAGATCCTAATTGGTTGGATTTGATCCAATGTTATGCTGCTTTATCAAACTCTAAATTTGCCTCTGAGTTTGCTTTCAAAAAATCAAATTGTAATGTTAAATGAGGTTGGAATGCAGAAAATATTGCCAACCCTTATAATGTACTCCCAAAACTCAGGGTTAGTACATACTGAAATTTTTAAAGGGCATAATAAACTTAAAAAACTACAATGGCTAATCCTAGGGTTAGCTGTTACATTTTGTATAAGTTTCAATGAAAAAATCTAACCTTGTCCTTAAATAAGAATAATTAGGGTGATCATTTCAAGTTTAGGATTTTAACTTTTTGCTATGCTTAATGCTAGGGTTTTAACTTGAATTTTGAGTTATAAAAAATGAAATAGGGTCCTTAGAGGGCCTTACTTGGATTAGGTGGATGCAAATTGCAATGCTAATGAAGACACTAATTAATAAGGATATAATTGATGCTAATTGGGAATGGAATGAGGACATTGCTACCCGTAAAGAAACAAGTATCTTGCACCTACGTCAATTGCCATACTACTGGATACCAGGAAGGTTAGTGCACTTTGTATGAAGCTATGCCCATGGTGGAATGCTCTATTTGAATGACAATTCAAAAGTTGTCTTGCCCCTATTATTTGAGTGTAGAGAGTTTCCATGCTTGCAAGTGTCAAATATGCCATTTGAAGATTTTGAAGTGCTATTGAAGAAAGTTGGATGACACCCAAGTTTGTGCCCATGTGGATAGCAAGCATGAAGACTGGTGCTTGAAGGCTAGTGATATAACTGATTGAGTTGTTTGCCACTCGATTGTCATGAAGATCTTGCACAAATCAATTGTGAATAAGCTTACTTTGCCTGTTATGATTGAAACAATGCATAGACTGTGACTTGGCTACTTTTTTGGTCAATAATATATGATTAATAATGTCTAGGAAAGGTGGTATGAATAGGAAGACTTTGGTTATGGAACATTGTTCATTTTGCGCATGCTTTTAGATATTGGATATCCCAATGGACATCCCTTGCTTGTTTTACAATGGGCACCACATTTGCCAAGTTTTATCTATGCCACACCAAGAAGCACGACATTGTGTGACATTATTCTTATGGATCAACAAGAAAACTACTTGATTGCCAAGTGTGCGAGAGAATATTGAGTTCCACTTGTGCTTGTAGCAGAATTCATTGATGCAACTCTTGAATTCTATTGCCATTTCTTTCACACAATATACTTGGATGTAGAAGGAAGTAGCAAAGTAGAAAAGTATCAGCCATCCCAATCATCATATGTTTTGGATAAGGCATATGAGGAGGTGGAGAGGAAATGACAATGGAATGGAGCGTTAGTTACTATTGCAATCGTGCTAGATGCCAGTGTGTCCATGCAAGGGAAATCTCTTGGTGACCATGTAGCAGAACATAAAAGGAAGCCCAGTGTTGTGTCCCTTAAGAAAGAAGAAAAAGACTAGATTCACATTTAATTGGGAGAGAACAACAAGGAAGTGAGACAAACTAAGTGGGAAAGCCAACAATGAACTACTAATAAGATTGCACAAGACAGCCAATAACAAGAAGATGATTAGGTAAGTACCTAGAATATGTTCAACTTCTTGTAGATATACATATTGCTGCTCATCTTTCTCTTGAGCAAAACCTCATTGATGCAACTTTTGGAGGCAATACCCAATCCTTGCTTGTGCATGGCCCTGTGCAAAAGTCATCAGGGTGTAGACTTGGCATTGCTAATTGGGTAGTTGACTAGTGCACTGTTTTCACCACCCTAAAATTTTAGCCTGCTAACTAGTGCTGGGCATATTGCACTCCGAGAATTAAGATGGGACAATAGCGGATACTGTTGGCACCATTTACTATGATTGATAGAAGCTTGACCACATTGGCTTTAATGGCCACAAATGCAATAATGCAACACAAAACAGAGAAATATACAATTTGACATAGGCGGGGTTGAAGAAAAAGAACTTTAAAGCTATTGTTATCCACCACCAAAACCAGGGAAAGGAGGGCATTGGAGGAATTGCAAAAGTCTAAGGCAAAAATAGCTGTAGTGGAACTACTACAACTTTGGTTGTGATTTTGGGATTTTTGATATGCCTAATTCAGAAGGATATCTTGAATTGCGCATAGGCTTGTTCTTGGGTATTATGTCTATAGACCATATGATATTTTAGTAGTGCACATTGAATAGCTTAAAGTCTTGGTCCAGTGATTGCTTCTTGCTTTGACCCCTCAAGATTCACCAGGCTTTGATTTATCATCTATCTAGAAGATACTGGTAGATGAAACAGCTACAGACATAAGTATGACATTGAAATCTATCCTCAAACCCTTTGCTTGGATTGATTTGCAGTTGGCACTTGAACACACAACTTTAGAGCACCTTGAGTGAGACTACTTGCACACAAACATAAGTGTTGCAGAGCTTACTATGTTGGCTAACAAATGATTGTTCTATAGTGGCAGATAAAGTAGAAGCAGGTTTGTGCAAATACTTGTCCCCATTGGTTCAAATATTGCGTGTAGAATTGTCCAATATGGCTTAGCTGTACTTGAAACAACATTTCTAAGATTAAATGAACAATGCAGTATGGTTGCCAGGGGAGATGTACAGGCACATCAATGATCACTTAGGCCGAGTTTTTGGCTGATAAATATTGTAACATTTGCGCATCTGCAAGAAGAGATGTTGGCAGCTGTGCTAGAAATAGCATTAGAGGTTCAAGAAGCGAGCCTCAAGAAGTTGGAACCTGTTGAGGAAGTTGCAAAAGTTCCTAAAGTGATTGCAGCAAAAGTCACAGATAATGATGCTGTACAATGACGCCTTTTGTGTCCTTTTTGTAATTTTGGGTGTTTTAGTGTTTTGATATGTTTAGAGAACTGAACTTAGTTTTGCGCCAGGTGAATGTTGGTGCCAAATAATGCCCCTCCTGTGCTTTGTCTGATAGTTTGTTAGTAAGCACAATTGTAAAGAGATTTGAAATTTTAAATGTTTTGCACATAATCAGTTGCAAGTGATAACCAATTCTTATGCCCATTTGTAAGTGATAGATGCAAATGTAAGTGATATAATGCCTCCTTTGCTTTGCATGATAGTTTGTTATCAAGCACAACTGTAAAGAGATTTGTTTCTTGTGAACAAAATTGGTTGTGAATAGTAACTAAATTTTTGCCCATTTGTAAGTGATAATCACAAATGTAAGTGATATAAGTGATTAATGCTGAGTCTGTAGCACTCAAGTCATCAAGCACTATAGAAGCCCATGATTATAACGAGCAAATATAAGTTTAACTTGTAGAGAGTGGCTTTCAGAATGCAAATTCACAGAGAATAAATATGAATGAATCTGGTTCTTCATATCTATGTGCATGTTTTTTGCTAAAGTATGCTTTACTTTTTGTCTTGCATGTGTTGTTTTTGATTAGTGGTAAAACAGGTTTGGACTGGAAACCCTTTACAAGTTGATTTTGCTGGGATCCGAAACCCACTCATAGAACACTGATAGAAGATAGGGCACAGGCAAGCAACTGCCAGACAACAGAAATCAGCAGCCAAACAACAGCAGAAAGAACTAGACAAGGGAAACCTTGCTGTTACATTATCAAGGCCATAGCCATAATACCAACTAGCTCAAGGAAACAGCAATCCTGAGCACTAGATACAACAAGAAACGCATAAAGAAGCTAGAATATGAAGAAGCCATAATACGAACCAGCTCAAGGAAACTGCAGTCTTGAGCTATAGCCAAATTTTTGTCTTGCATGTGTAGTTATTTTGCTTTAGCTTAAAAGTTCAGAGCATGAATGTCATGCTTTGGGTGCCAAGCCCTTCCTGTGCTTGTGTTTAGAGTCTTAGACCTGTGAATGTAAGCTAGCATGCAAGAAAGCTACAATAATGAGTGAATTATATAGTAAGAAGCTAGAATAGAAATAGAGAACTGGTCAGCACAATGCTAGAGAGATCCTCAATTAATAGAAGTAACAAGTGTACCGTCCAAAGTGATTAGGGAGCACAAATAATCCGGCACCGCACAATTTAGTCTCCAACAATAAACATTATTGTCCTCTTAAATGCTTATATTGAAAATTTTGGTTAGTAATTGGTTCCTTTTTCTTCTGCACTTGTTTAAAATATTCTTGTTATATATCTCTGCTTGAAATAATTAAGGAGATACAGAAAATTTTTAGGCCATGGTTGGTTTCATGACAGTTGCAGGAAGTTGTGAGAGATTAAGTAAGAATTTGCTACTAATTTTGAAGTCTAATATTTTATACTGGTAGGTGTACTGTTAATTGTCTTCAAAGTACCATCCCTGTGTTCAAAGTGTGTTTTTAAAAGGAAAATAGTGGTTTCCATTTTACCCAGTGTTTTAGTTCATGCATTCTTAACCAATCACATGGCTCTGCATGGAAACTTTGAAAGGCTGACAAATGTCTTTCTAACACAACTTTTGGTTTTGACAGATTCAGAATGAAGGAGTTTGTTTACAACCTGAAGCAAGGAATGCCCTTCAAACCGCTCTTCTTTTGGCTGCAAAGAGATATAGCTTGGGTCCTTTTTCGGTACTTGGCCATTATTTTACTTTGTGATGCTGAATGCTTAGGAGTTTTTTTTGTATTTTCTATTATTTAAGGTCTTTTACACCAAAGTTTTATGTTAGTGAAGATTCACATTAAAGTGCACTGTACGGTTGTAATATCAGTACTTGCAAAGATTGATATCTTCTGACTTGTTTTCCACTGCATAACAGCTCTTAACTCAGATCTGCCTGGCATTATCAGCACTTGTTCTCCGATCAGTAGAATTGAAAAAGCCAATTGAGCAGTTATTTGCAAGTTTGAATGAACTCCAGGGACAAGGAAGTGGTAGCAGTGCAATTTTGGAGTTGCTTACAGTTTTACCTGAAGAAGTTATCGAAGACCAAAAGAATAATAGTACAGTGAGTTCAGCTCGAAGGTGGCAATTTAGTCAAGAAGTATTTACTAGACCTCCTCTTGTAGATCTTTACTTGATGTAAATGAACAATTTGCATATGTCACAGGACCCATATAATGGCTGGGCTCCACTTTGATTGTGTGCTGAGAAATAATTTGGAATGGACATTTTACTAGATTTTTCCTTCATATTAGTATATGTTTTAAAGTTTTTGAGTCAATTTATTCAAGCACAATGCTTTCTGAAGTATTGAAACCCAATGTAAGCTTTGAGAACGAGTGGAATGTAGTTAGTAACAGCGAACTCTCAGAAGGCATAGACCACTTCAGTATTTCTGTTTTGTGTATGATCTAAGTTGCCGATTCAGGTAGGGGTATGCAGGTACGACAATTTTTTTTCCTTGGATTCGGGATTGGGTTCTTCCGTACACACACATATTTTCATAAACATTCATATTATAAGTTTATATATACATGTTCAAACATCAAAGTTATAAATATAATAAAAAGTTAGAAGCGCAATACTCATAAATCCATAATTGCCAATAAAATTATAAATAAAGTACCTCATATATCATATTCATAATTTTTGAAAATGATAATATTCAAGTCCCAATATGTCATTACACAATTAAAATTCAAATTACAAACCATAATTAATATCCAATGCCATATTCATCTTCATCATGATCAGAGGCATCAAGGTCACAACATTTGGCTCAACTTCATTTGAACCACACTCGCACTAGCTACATTTGTGTCATGTGTAAGACCCGCCTTTTGTTCATCTATAGAGACTTGGGCAAGTTGTGCAACTGTGGCATCTAAATCAGCACACTTCAGGAATATATCCAATTCCTTGTCACACATTGTAGTCCAGTTGCTTATGTGACAATAGGCGAATGTTGGAGTGTATGTTGACCAAATCCTTTGCTTTTGTTGCACCCAAATGATTGTACTTGACTGAGTTGATGAAAGAGTATGTACTCCAATTCCGCTCAGCTAAAGAATAATTTGCAACTTGTTGAGTTTGCGTACAACATTTAGTATTTAATTTTATAATTTGTTGTTGAAGATAAAACTTATTAAGTCAAAACATAATAAAATAAAAATATTTTAATATGGTAGCATCATGATTGAATGAAAAATGATAAAATAAAAAAAAAAGTAATATACTTGGGAGAGAACTTCAATTGCAAGAGGCTACAAGAAAATGGAGCCTTGACAATGTATAACCACCGCCCATCAGTATTCATCCTATATTGATCATGAAGAGCGACAATGTTATGATATTTGGAAGATGCAAATTGGCCAAACTCAATCAAGACAATATTTTGAGTTTCATCATCACCATATATCATTCTAAATGTAGCTCTGTAGCCAACAGCAACCTCATTATTAGAATATTGTAATGTTTCTTTAATGGTCATCATAGTTAGTCTTTAGTTTATTAGGCAGTTTTTATTTTTGTCTTTAGTTTCACGATTGTTTCTTTTAGAAACATCGTCTTTGTAAATCTATATAAGGAGCTTTCATCTCCTCTGTTTAATACAACAACATGGATTTATCGTAACATGGTATTAGAGCGGGTCGATGGGATTTTCATAAAATTTTCCGAAGTTCTTAAGAAAATTCGAGCCTCTTTTGATCTAGAATTTTTTTTCCAAAATTTTTTTTTAGATTTTTTAAAATAAAAATTATTGGAGGTATTTTATAAAAATTTTGTGGTTCGTCTTTGAAGATTTTTGCTAAAAATCGTGAGCTTGGTCCAGGGTGTTGGTCGTGCGATTTCCTTGTTTGAGCAAAAGTTTTTGATTTTTGAGGGTTGCATGTACTTGCATGTTTGTTGCATGTTACTTACATGTGCTTTTTGTGAGTTACATGTTGCTTGCATATGTTGTTTATCACGCGAAGTCTTGTGTTTTGTCGCATGATGGTTTCTCTGACATGTTTTTATAATTTTTCCCTTAAGAAATTTCTAATGGGTTTTCATAATTTTTTCCCTTAAAAAATTTTTGATGGGTTTTCATAGTTTTTTCCCTTTAAAAACTTTCCGATGGGTTTTTATAATTTTTTTTGTCGATTTTAATAATTGTCCCTTGAATTTTATTTATTTTGGGTTTATAATTTTTTCCTCTAAAATTAAGGGTTTGCTTCTAATAGGGAGGGCTCTCTGGTTTCTAGAATGGGTTTATTGTTTTTTTCCTTAAAAACGATGTTTTGTATGCTGATCCCTGTCTCGGATTTTGTGCCAACCTTTTGTTTGGTTTTTCAATTTTATCCTCAAAAATCATTTCTGAATTTTGTAATTCTCAAAGTTGTGTGTGATTCCTTTGTGGGTTTTTACCCTTTTTTCCAAAAAAAACAATGATTTGTAATCTTGCATTGACGATTTATACCTCAAGAATTGTGATTTTTTTTTAGTTTGTTCTAGGGTGTCGTGCTCTTCTACAAAGTTTGGAGGGTCTGCCATTTTTCCTCAAAATCGTGGCAACTGTTCTTGGTGTGTGTCTTTGGCTACAAGGAGGGACAACTCTGCTATCCAACATCAGGTTGGACATTTTGTGATGATTTCTGGTCAGAAGTTTTGCAGATTCTGGGAGGGTTAGTGGTAGACTCATCTCAGTGGCAGAGTCAGTTGCATGCTCTTGTCTCTTGTTGCGGAGCATTTTGAAGAAGGGGGCAACCTTCTCTATTTTTTCTTGATGGATTTTGGCTAGTCTTGGTCATTAACATTCTGTAGATCCAGGTAGAGTCTCAAGAGCAACAAAATGATCTGAAGAATTTATGACCACAAGACATGTACAGTCTTCTACAGGGCAGTTAGACAATGACGATTAAGGGAGGGTATTAGAATACTATAATATTTCTTTAGTGGTCATCATAGTTAGTCTTTAGTTAATTAGGCAATTTCTATTTTCATCTTTAGTTCACGATTGTTTCTTTTAAAAACATCGTCTTTGTAATCTATATAAGGAGCTTTCATCTCCTTTGTTTAATACAAAATCAATTTACCATAACACACATCTCTATATGGTGCCATCCTCCGTGGTTGTTCAAGCATCTCTTGGCTATAAAACCTTGGTGGCAAAGCATATGATAAGAGATGTAAGGGGGTGGTTATCTTGTTCCAGTGGTCAACGATAATTCATTCCACAACTTTGAAAAATCTATCTGTATGTTCCTTTGTCACTATTATTCTTTCTATGTTCTCCACCATGGTGTCCATGCCATCATAAATTTCATCTGAACGTTGGCAATTATTATCAACATACCTAATCATGCTCATGATGGGCTTGGTGAAATTCAAAAACATATTTTGCACAATCCCACCACTCATCGTCAAGGATCAATGCTTTTACTTTCTGGGCTCTTTCTATGTTTGGTTGCCGCCATACATTCCACAAGGTGTTGATGACCATAGCACTTAAGGCCTCTTGCACCTTCACAAGTCATCTTAAGACGATTGTGTGAGATACAAATTGTGTTTCGGCAACCCAACATGGCATAAAAATACATGTCATATATCAACTATAAAAATTCTATAACTATAAAAAACAACCATAAATTACCCTCCGCAAGTCCAACTTGGAGAAGGTCCTGAATATGATTTGTGACATGTGATGATTAGTCACAAACATTTGAATCTTCTAGGCCTCCATGTAAACTTGTTTGACTCTTTCAATTTGTGTGCCAATCTTTTGAATGATTAAATTGAGTGAGTGGATTGTACATGGTGTCCAAAAAATTTGATTATATGTGGCCTCCACTATAGACCCATCTGCCCTACAATATTTTAGCATTGTTTGTTATGACTTGGACAACATTTGTAGGCCCCACAATCTCAATTGATTCTATGAGGATATGGACAATGAAACTTGCATCTTTCTCTTTCCCCTCACAATCCACCACTATAACATTGATCAATGGCCTATTTTTGCAATCTTTCAATTGATCAAAAGTGATGGGCACACTTGTTTCTGACCATGTATCTTTGATCACTCTCAATTGTGCCTCTATTGAAGTTTTCTCCGTTGCCAATAAGCTGGCTCACACCTTTTCGTACCTGGGACTAACATAATTAAGAGGTGTATTGCAAAGGGTACTCACCATCTCTCACTAATAAGGTGATATAACAATGTTTAAAGGAAGCCCATTGTTATAAATGCAATGAGCAACACTCTGATCTGCAACTTGTTTGATTTTATTTTTTAACGCCCTATTCAATGGGCCTCTTTTTTGTGTAACAATTTATGGCTCAAAAGGTGGTGGCATTGGCATGAAAGGATGTGGGCCAGCTGATTTTCCCAAGCCACTTGGAGGCCTCCTCGAGCTTGTGTTGGCAAGGGGAAGATTAGTCTTTGCTTTGTTGCTTCTCAAGTCAGCTTCCTCTTGTTCTTTAATCTATTGTAGGTTAGACCCTTTGACAGCGTTTTCTTATCTGGCCCCTAGCAGCTGTCATTCCTTTTCCAGGGGTGGCACATATTAAGCTTTCACTCAAAAGTATGAGCTCGAATACTCTATGTTGGAATGGTTACACTGCCAAAGATAACCCCCGGCACTAAGCATTTGCTTAATCAATTTTGTATAACGCCAAAGTGGTGAAGCTGCATCAATTTTAAAAGGGTTCTCCTGGGAAACTGAATTTGAACTTCCACTTCCAGCCATTGTGTCTGAATAATGAACCTAAAATGGAAAAGAAAACTCAAGAGATTTTTTGAATAAAATTGAAAAAATTCGGCATTATAACCCCTTAATAGTATAATATGCATACAAAGTATAAAAAAGTAATCAAAGCTTCTAAAAAAAATTTAAAGAAAACTTGATTTTAAAAAACAAACTTGAAGAATTTTGAAAAATTCATTTTAAATTTGAAAAGTTGAAGATTCCTTCACCTTTAAACGTAAATCTGCCTTCTCCAACGTTTCCTAAGCCTTTGGTGTGTGTCTAACTCCTCTGTAGTGTTCACCTTTGAAGAAAAATGCAGCAACTATAAAACCAAGTTAAAAAGGTGAAAAATGCATGAAGAATGAATTAAATGACATAAAATGAGAAAATAAGAGGTTAATAGGTTGAAATTAGGGTTGTGAAAAATAGTTTTTAAGGATTGTGGGGCCCCCTTTTTGGTACCCACAGCCAAAAATTAATTAACAAGACCTTTGTATTTCAAAGGGCCATGAAACACATGGACAACAAATGATAAAATGGTATGAATAGAAGGTGTCATTAAGAGGAAGAATAGCAAAGTGAAGACTGATTTCATACCCCACAAAAGTAATGCCATTGAGCTTGAACAAATGTTGCAGAAGACCCCAACATGGTTAGGGGTAGATCATGGAATCAAACAACCCCTCAAATTGGTGGAGCAACATCAATAAAGGAGCTTCTAATAGCAACCAACTCTAGAAATCCACCAGCACAATTCTGAGCTGAGGTGGAAGAGATAACCAGATTATAACCTGAAGGGGATGTGTAAATTGAAGCCCTAGGGCTAAACAAAAAATTCAAGTATGCCACCAACTTAGGAGAAAAATCTCACTTATGAAAAAAGTGTTAATCTAACTAGCTAAGTCAGGTTGGAAGCCCCTATAGAAGAGTTGGAGCTAACTAGAAGCTGAAGTGGAAACCACAATCTTGAACAAAGAAATTTAAACATCCAACTGATTTCAAAGACTAATTAATCCATCACTCACGTAAAGGAGTGGGTGGAAGTTGGCAGGTAGCTTCCCCTTTCTGAAAAAGTAAATGATGGGAATCAATGTTTTGTAAATATTTCTAATTTTGTAATTAGTTTAATGTTCTGCATGTCCCAATTGCCTGGAGCCATGTTTGACTGCATGTGACATGAACTTAATTAAGTGTATTTATCTTTTTATATGTGCTATCACATCTTCATCTTTTAACATCTATTCAATCTTGGTTGGTTGCAAATGTTCTCTAGTGACACAGGTCAAGTTGTTCTTGGGGGCTGCTTTTGTGGGAAGTTTTACTCTAAAGGCTTCCTTTCGGCAAGGAGGAAATAATGGAAATCTCTCTCTTGTCAATATTTCTATTTTTGAAACTGTTTAATGTCTTACATGTCCCAATTCACTGAAGCCATGCTTGATTACATGTAAGATAAACTACACTAAGCACGTTTGTCTTTTTATGTATTTCATCACACTCTCATGATTGTACATCTATACAATCCATACACTTCTATTTATCCTTGCATTTTTTTTAGAATTTTGTAAAGTTACGGTTGCGTTATTTTATAGTTTAGAAAACTTGTTCACTTTATATTTCATGTTTTTATTGAATTATTCTCTTTGATGACTAGAAGTATGCCTCACAGACCTCCTTGAAGATTTAATTATATTAAATAATAGATTAGTGCTTTCATTATTAGCAGGTGATTATTCCCTCTCCTGTCCCCCGAGTTTCACAAAGAAGAAAAAAAAACAAATATATTAAGGGTTGTTTCCTATGTGGTATAATGCTGCCTCATTCAGTACCTCTTATTTCAAAGATGTAATGGTAGTTGTATTAAAGATCTTCTTGTGTGGTAATATTTTTTGTCCCTCATTCAGTTTCTTTTAGCTTCACAATGTAAATAGCAGTTCAACTTCTGAAGGTCATATTTCATTTATATGTTTTTCCTTGTTTCAGTGTTGTTAACTTATCTTTTTCTTGGTAGCTTCTCTCACATACTACGGCTATTCTTGAGTTTCTACTGCATGAGACCGAAGGAAATTTTGAGGATAACATTCAAAGGCATGAGAAGAATCGCAAAATTTTGCGATGCTTTCTTAGCTGGGTGAGTTCATTATTTGCGTTCTTTTTACAATTTTACTTTTCAATGTTGGGTGAGTTTGTTATTTGAAAAAAATTCAGATTATAGGATGTTTTGGAGTTATTACAACTTGGAGCTATTAATATCTGTCAAATCATTAATATTTTAGTTATTACAATTTTACTTTTCAATGTTGGGTGAGTTTGTTATTTGAAAAAAATTCAGATTATAGGATGTTTTGAAGTTATTACAACTTGGAGCTATGATTAGTTACACATGTTACAGTTAGCCACATCATTTTATGTTTTTATATTCACCTTGAAAGTTTAAAGCAAATACTGGCAGTTAGAATGTAGTTTCTAGTGATATCTAGTTGATATCATCAAGCTGATGCAATTTTTTCAGTCAAGAATACTTGAGTTTAAAATTTTAATTTCATGCGTATTACTTACAATCTAATAGATTGGATGGTTTATCACTAGTAGTTTGGTTATTAATGTTAAGATCTTGGACTGTTCATTGTTGGATCTAAGTGACTAATATAAGATCTTAGTCAGTTTATTTTCTGGAAGCCTGGATCCATTTGTTTTCATATCATTATCTACCAAGTTGGCATACATCAGAATTAGATAATTTAGTTCGTCATTTTGGCATCAACACATTTTGGTTTGTTAGTTGTTATTGAGCATGATCGGAGTTTGCATATCATTATCGGATATTTTGGTGTTGCTTGATGCTGTTGGTTGGCCAACTTCCAATTAGTTGCTGCTTCTATTTATTGTCCTCATTCTAGTCTCAGTATGCTCATCTTTCCCACACTGAGAACTTGGTGATTGGAGAGAGCTAGGATTTGAGTTGATTGTTAAATTTGATGGATTTGAACTACCCACCTTGCCAGTGACATTATAGTGGTATCAGAGCTAATCATTTTCATGCAGAGTATTCCACGTACACAGCAGTGACAAAGAACTCTGCTATTATAAGAGAGAAAAAGAAAGGTACAGATCAGCCAAGGGAAGAACAATAGAATCTAGCAACTGTGATGAAAAAAGAAATGATAGCTATGGCAGAAGATGGCTCAGCTGAGTCACGGTACACTAAATTTGTTCAAGGGGCAAGAAAACAGTTGTCAATGTATCAAATCTGCCACTTGAAATAGAACAAACAATTACAAAAACTATAATATAAGGCTCAGATATTGCTTGTACTGTGCAATAAGACAATATAAAATGAGTGTAACACATTCCGAATAAAAATGCTAGCTACATTTGTAAGTTACTCTTTGATAGAAGCCCTAGAACCCATAGAAATTGCAATATAAGATTTGTATGGATTGGCAACTAGAGCAGTGGCATTCTAGATGTAACAATCAAAAGGCTATACATTTCACAACATTATCTAAAAGACATAAAAATTATAACAGAGATTATGAATCTAATAGTCATTAATTGTACCTAATGTTCTTGACTTTTCAGCAACCAAAACTTGAAAGTCAGACAATTGATCATAGAAAAAAAAGTTTTACTAGTGAAAGTACTATTTCTGTATTGCAAGATACTGTTTAAGGGTAGTCTTAGCTTCATTTAAAATCTCATCTACAACCAAGGCCAGTCAGATTCCAAATTGTTCACTCACTATCAAGAGTAGATAAAATATTACATAGCTCAAAGATTACAATAAATAATCAACTTCATTTTATTCCTTTATCAAACTACACAACTCAACCTTCTTTGTGACTTGCCATTATTGTATCTTAAATTTTTGAAGTTGGGTGCAAAATTAATTGATTTACTGTTATCCAATATTGCCGAGATACCATTAATAATATTCTCAATGTTCAATGGTAATTTTTTAATAGCATATTTAATTCATTGGCAATTATCGTCACCAATATCCTGCCAATATTATTGTTAGGGAAAATTAGTAGGTGGATTGGCAATAGCCATCACCATATCCCGCCAATAAGGTGGTATAACAAGTTTGAAAGGAAATTCATTGCCATAAATGCAACAAGGAATGCTCTTATTTGTAACCCTCTATGCCACATTCTTGAAAGCCTTTCCCAATGGGCCTCTTTTATGCATAAGAAAGGGGGTATTCTATTCTCGGGAAGATATTCTTTAAAGGATGTGGGCTGGCCAATTGTTATAAGCCACTAGGAGATTTTTGCAAATCTTTAATGGAAAGAGGATGTGCTCTTTATTTTGATCTATTACTTACCATGTTGTCATCATCTTATTCTTTAATACATCCCATTACATGTTGCTTTGACAACCATTCTTTATTTGGCCTTGTACAAATTCTTATTCCCAAGCCAGAAACAGCCCACATCTGAGCTTTCACTTGATTGTACAAGCTCTTAGATACCCATTTCCACATTGGGTACAATGCTAACGATAACCCCAGGTCCCCAACCACAGGATGCTCAATCATGGTTGTATGTTGCCAAAGAGGTGACACTATATCAAATTTAAATGATCTCTTTACATGTGGGGCAACTGAATTAGAACTGCCAATTATTTCGTATGTACATGACAGAACAAAAAAACATTCCAAATGTACAACCATATAAACAAATTAAAAAAAGGCATTATAACCCTTGTATGATGTATAAAAGGCTTAAAAAATATTAATAAAAAAAAATTGAAAAATCTTTCAAAAACTTATTAAAGTGTTGCTAGGTTCACTCAACTTTGATAGATAAATATTCCCTCTCACCTCTTTTTCTATTGGTTTGGGTTTTACTTGCCTATAACCTTCACCTTTGTAGTAAAATGCAGCAAACTTAAAAAATAAGAATGGTAGCTTTTAGGCAAAAATGTTGTTTGTCACTTGTTTTTGTGAAAGAGGCGAAATAAGTTCTTCACTTTAGGGTGAATTTAGGTATTGACGATACTTTTTGATTTAAAAAATGTTGGGTGAGGAAGGAAGTAGAGGAAGATTTCTTCAAAAGAGTTTGGTTTTTGGAAGTTTTTGATTTTTGATTTCCTACATAGTTTTAACAAATGAACTCTTACTTCTCAAATTTTACATGTTTCAGTTCTTTGAATGTGTTGTTTATTGAACTTGACAACTTTTTGTCTTAGGTATTACGATGCCAATTTTCTAGCTCCATGAGCCAACACTGTTTCAAAACATGCCCAAACTTTCCCCTTTGGAAACATGTTGAAATAATACAACTTAGGTGGTCGAAGTTATGTTTGGATTTGCAGTCATTGTGAAGTTAGATATTCAAGCTCATATAGTTCAGTGAAAGGCTATTTCTACAAAATCCCTAGACTAGGCATCAGATTTTGTCTAGGTGAAGGTGGCAATGACAATCTTGATGGACAAGTCTTGGCATATTTTGGTGAGCAAGGAAAAGTAGACCAAATGGCAGGCCATAATTCATATCCTCCTTTGTTAAAGAAAGGTTATTGAGGGATGAAGCACCCCCTCCACCACCTTCTCATTTTCAACCCACAGAGAGCCATCCATTTTGTTCCATGCCTAAAAAACAACTTGTGACCTCTACAAATAACAGATTGAAGGGACCATTGGAAATATCATTTCAGAATGAGTCTAGAGAGATTGCCGATCAAGACATAGTGAGATGTGTCTATTCAAATGAATTGGCATTCATTGTTGCTTGCTCACCATATTGTTAAGAAATAGCGAAATAAATTAGTAAGGCTTCAAAAGGGTACAAGGGTTTGGGTTATGAGAAGGTACTTATTGCTTTGTTGGATAAAGAGGTGAAATTTGTAAAGGATTCCTTGAAGCCATAAAGAATTCATGAGTCAAAATAGGAGTCTCCATCATATTTAATGGAGATAAAGATAAGATAAATTTATTAATGTCCAACAAGAAACCACAAAAGGGGTCAAAGGGATTGCTGAGAACAACAAAAAGGGGCCAACCCACAAGGGTACCAAACAATACTCGAAGAAAGAAAGCAACAAAAACCAAAACAACCAGTAAGAGGTCTCATTGAAATTGTATCTCTCCTCAATGGAATGAAGACAATTGAATTTCGCACATGATCGAAGAAACAAATTGAAAGCCCTATCGCAATGAATATGTCTCACCAATGAAATTTGCTGTAATGTCCCCTTTTTGGGGCACATTATTTTGTGCTGTGTCGTTAGCCTTTTCATCATGGTCCGGTGGGCTAACCGTGGCTTGGCAGTGATCTGTGGGGTGTTTGGCCTAGGAGATTTCAGTTTCAGGTCAATCAGAGCAGTTTCCACAGGGTTTCCAGGGTACTTACTATTTATAGTAAGTCGGCAGAACTCAGTTTTCCTGGCATTTCAGTAGTGGACTTGGAGTGTCTCATTGAGAGCTTTCTGGCAAGCTATCACATGTCATCAACTGAGTTTGTTTGGTCCTCTGTTTTAATGTCAGAAGATTCCTTACTTTATTTATTATGTCACTTTATAACTTAACAGTTATATTTATTTAAAAGTGACTTTAAGTGGAATATGAAGAGACAGAGTGGGGAAACTGAAGAGTCACAACTGCAGCTCTAAAAGAAGGCTTGGAGTCTCATTTGAGCATGCTTAGTTTATGAATTTATTTCTCTTGGAGAATCTAGGAAGCTTCAGCTTTCGATTTTGAAACCTGAGGACGGAAACCTTCAGGCTTTCTCGGTGGATTGGACAGAAACCCAGTTCATCTCCGGTGCGGATTCACAACAGAGTTCGCCATTGGTTTACAGGTTCTTGATCAACCAATCTTGTTGTAGTATTCTGTATTTCAGATTGGATTATTGTAGTTTCATTATTTTGTATTGTTGATGTATAATACGATAACAATTTTCTGAGTTATGTAATGGAATGTGTTGCTGGTTATTGTTGTTGAATCAAATGGTTATTTGCATGTGTCTATTTGTTTAAATGTGCATGAGATATATTTGTGAAAATTCGGGAAAAGACCGGTTTGGGTCATTACAGTGGTATCAGAGCTAAAAATCCTGCTAGCCTGTGAGGTTCTCCTTGAGGAACAAAGTTGCAGAGATATTTTTACAGAAGAAGATTTTATATGAGATAAGATTAAGAAGTTAGCGTGAATTTTGTGATTGTTATTAGTATGTTGGAACTATTCTTCGAACTACATAGGGTGATAAGAGGAAGTTAGTTCTCAGTCCAAATCGAATATTGGTATTACAGCTTAGTCTCAGATTCATAGATACTGAACAGTTTCAACAGTTTTGAGATTTTGAGTAGTTAGGCCTGCACAATCTAGTCCACCCCGGTGCTGTACACTCTCGTTTTGAGCATTCCTTAGGAGTTTGCTGGCTTGTAGATGAAGCAATACGATGGCTTAAACAATACCAAGGCAAGGAGCTCGACATTAGCAGAGTTGATATTTCAAGTGCAAAGCTAGCAGGTTTACTTCATGATGTTGGTCATGGACCTTTTAATCTTGTAATTGTTGGTGGCATATTAAAGATTATTGGGCGTGCTGAAGACGCACTAACCACAACAAATAAATCTCATTGTTGGCGTGAAACAACTGCAAGCCGTGCGCACACACTAGTCTGTGTAGCGACTGGGCTTACGACAAGGGAAGCCTTTGTTTATTTGTTTGGCGGGGCTTCTCGACAACATATGTTTGGTGTGCGAGTAGACTATTAGTCTACCGTGTAGCTGCAAGGGCAACAGAGAATGTAAACGAGACTGCGTTCATGCTAGTGCACCACTAGCAATACATAGATATTACGGGACACAGTCGCTCCTCTCCCCATTTTGTTTCGGGTAGTAGAGTCGAAGTGCTGGCCCCTAGGTAGAGATCCCGCACTAGTCCCTAACCAGAACCTATGCGGAAGTTCAAATGAGTTGCACGATAAACATTAAAATTTGAACACAGCAAGAGGAGTTGTAACGTCGAGGGGGGGCATTCTTCGAGCGGTGATCAGTCGAGTCATGTCTTAAGGTGACAACATTTAAGAGGCAAAATATAGTGCCTATCGAAGTTGATACAGGAGCTTGCACTGCGATCTGGACCTGGCACATTAGGTGAGCGATAGCGAGGTGATTTTTTGCATGGTGCGTATCCAAATGATCTCCCATGCTATAGTGTGAGCTCATGTTTGGAGTCGCCTTATCCCCAGATACCACGAAACGCCGGTATAAGTATCTCAGTCACCAAACAGGAGGTGTGTGGATCGTTTGATGCTACGATAGCAAGAAGGCTGCAACAGTGCCTATCGAGCTGTTAGCACTTGTGCTTGCGTCTCATAGTGAGGAGCCTGACCACGACAGAGTTCACTGGCGCTTATGGGCCGTTTAGCACTGGCATCGAATGACTAGGAGGCAACCACGAGTATTCCGGTCAGTATGAGATAAGCTCACCATTGTGGAGTAATCTCCGGGTATACCAAACAACGTCTACCAGCGTTGTGAGAGTTGGGTTGATGCGACTAGGACTGGGTCAGCACCCTTTCATTGCAGCGACTCTGGAACCGCATTGAGGTACTCCTTGAGCGACAGCCAAGTTACTGTCCCTATTTTGGAATTTGAGATTGGTATCATGTAGGCCTTGCGTGTCTGATATGATTTACCCTGCAATTGAGATATGCTGGGAACACTCTCTTTTATGCAATAATAAATCTCAAACAAGGTAGTTAAACATCCTCTCTTATTGCGTTTCGATTATCCAGAAACGAGTATTCTTTGAATGACAGTGAATGAGTTTGGGTTCTCTGCTTGGAATTTTATCTTTCATGATCAAATATATATGTGTACTGAATGATTATTTGAAGAATCTCTGTACCCAGCCATTAGTGATTATTTTGATTGAATTTTTTTTTACGAGAAGTCCAATACAATACAGTTTCATAGTGAGGCAATAGTTACCTGATTATTGTGGTTCATTACCAAGTCAGAACCAATAAGCTTCATTACACCCAACCGGTGGTAATCAGAGAACTCTTAGTTGTGATTGCCTTGGTAATTATGGAGGTAACACCCTTTCAGCAAAGGAAATCAAAATATTATTTTGATAACAGAAATTCTCAGTTATAGGAGTCGTTTCAGTCCCTTGCTTGAAACTTGGAAAATTAAATCATGGAGTTCTTGGAAAGCCCAGTATTCTCAAAGGAATGTAGTGACACGTTTTACGATGTGCAACTAAGAGATATTCGGAAGGAAATTGAGATAGGAAATGAATTATGTTGTCTTGGATGGCAATTGGAGGAACAAAAAATTATGGGAAGCATGCTTGCCAAATTAGATGAAGTAAATTCATATCTATCTAGGATAGATCAATTTGATTGTAGGCTTTTCAGTTGGGCCATGCATCCCTCAATGGTTGCCTTGGTACAACGCAAGTTTATGGGACATCCACATAGAGACGTTAGGCTTGCAATCACCTTGTGTCTCAGTGAGATCACACGGATTACAACTCCTATTACTCCTTACACCGATCACATTTGGAGATAGGTATTACAGCTGATTGTGAACAGTTTAGGTGGACTGAAATATGATAGAGATTCTACCTTTGGTAAGCAGATAAAAATCTTGGAGTTAATGGCAAGTACTCGGATTTTCAATCACATGTTGAATCTAGGTTGTGATAAAATCGTTCAACAATTATTTCAGTGCCTCCTAAGTAATTTCAGGAAGCGTTATCTAGATGAGGTGAAGGCGTGCATAAAGACTATCTTATCTTTGATCTTAAATGAGGATAATGACATATGCAAACAATTGCAATTAGAGTTGTTGGCAATTTGGAGAGGAGATAGAAAGTACTCATTCGTGGCATGTGAGCTCTCAGCTGAATTGATTAAACTTCAAGCTGAAAGATTCAAGAGTTTATTGACTGAAAATGAACAAGTATCATTAGGCTTACAGGTTGCAGGATCTTCGGTAATGGGCAAGGACCAAGCGAGAATAGGGCAGAGTTGTTTTTTATGCCAAGAGGGCTGGTCACAAGGGCATGTTTGCAATATTAATCGGGGGAAGATAAATTGCAGCCTAGTGATAAAGAAAATACAGTTGTGACTACACCTCTTTCCGGACATAGTGGAGAGTGTTCAGAATTCAACTTTGGTGACTTGGTGGCTGAATTTGACAAATCCATGGTTATAGGTTGTGGTAACTAGTTGGAGGCCTTTAGCGATTCATGTAATGAGGAATCGTGTGACTTTTTTAGCAGCACTTCACTCATGCATCATGCTGATATGGATGACCCATTTTGTAGTACATCCCAGAATAACATTGATGAGAAGCGTGCCTTAAAAGGTCAGCTGAAAGTCAGTGACGATGCCATTATTGCAGCTCTTGTTCACCATGATAGCACTCACCAGATTATTGATGACCTCTACAGAAGGGCTTAGAAGGATAAAGAGCAAGATGGTATAAGGATTGGATCCTATGTTGCAGATTTACAGAGGGTCAGAACAACATTTGAGGATTGGAAATCAGAATATCTGAGTTTACTTACAGATCGTGACCACCTGTTACAGGTTGCCGGGAAATATGCTAAGCAGTTGAGGGAAAAGAAGGATGAGGTCAATAAGCTCAATAGGGAGCTTAGTGCTACTTAGGGCACTTTGGAGCATATCCGTATTGCTCTACAGGAGGCAAGAAATCAGATTGTGGTCTCTAGCCAGTACAGGGAGCAGGACGACAAGGAAAGGTCTGAATTCTTTCAGGAGGTAATTCTGGAGCTTGATAAAATACACTAGACCTATGACTTGGACAGTTGTCCAAAAAATCTTTGGGTCACCCAGAGTTTCTTTATGAGTTAGACCACTTTCAGGCGATTGATAATTCCTTGTTTGAGATGGGTGCTGATTTGACGTTTGATAATCCCCTCTTTGAGATAGACGAGGGAGATACTTCCTATTCCCAGGATGAGGACGAGGCTGGTTTCAGGATTTGGGACCCAAGTTTAGTTATTAGAGATGAGTCTTGGTCACCAGGTTGGAGTAGCGAGATGAGCTCAGTTGTTGAGCAATTTGGTTTTTACATCAGCAGTCCAGGATGGGCAGTTATGTCTTGTGGCGTGATGAGTGATATGACTTTCCTTGCACTACCTCTCGCTGATGGTGAGATGTCTCATGTTGGTGAGCATCCCTTGGTTCATTCCTCTTTTCACACAGCTGCGACTCTTATACATTATCATAATGATTCATCCAGTGCTTATGATAATTCTATCACCACATATTTTGGGCATGATAATGACGATTGGGTAGAGCTTATTCAGTATGGGGTTATTGAGCTTGGTATGATGATTATGCTTGTTGGTGTGAATTTTTCACACAATGGTGTGCATTGTATGACTTCGTGTATAGTGAGACAGCTATGGAATTCTAATGCTGATTCAGGATTTCCAGTAGAATTGGGGGAAGCCTTGTCCGACAATCTTGGTAACTTACCTCTTCGGTACAGTTTCCGATTCAGGCTACAGATCAGAGGGGCAGTATTATGGCAGTTGGACATTTCTGATGATTCACTCAGTATGGGCATGGAGCGACAGGATATTCCAGTCAGCGGGGGAGATGGATGGCCCTTCTGTTTATGGGATCCAGGAGGGACATGCTCACGGTTGGTTATTATTCAGAGAGTTGATTGGTGCGATGTTTGGTTTTCCCTTTCATCTGACCATAGAGGTGCTGGTGACCTCAGTTGGAGTGAGGTACTCAGTTGGATTGAGGATTTTCTCACATATGATGGCAGCACAGGGCAGATTGATTCGACTGATCCTACAGTAATGTGGGATCCTGGCATTAGACTAGTTGGTGTTTTGTTGCTGTGTAAATGGCTTCACAGGTCAAGGCACAATGTTTGTTGCAATTTTTTACGACAGATTGGTGGAACAGCTTCCCTGAGGTTGGTATGGGATCTAGGTTTATGATCACAGCATGCAGATACCGATTGCTTGAGGGCAACCAATCTTCGGGAAGGGATGATTTGTAATGTCCCCTTTTCGGGGCACATGATTTTGTGCCATGTCATTAGCCTTTTCATCATGGTCTGGTGGGCTAACCGAGGCTTGGCAGTGATCCGTGGGGTGTTTGGCCTAGGAGATTTCAGTTTCAGGCCAATCGGAGCAGTTTCCACAGGGTTTCCAGGGTACTTACTATTTATAGTAAGTCGGCAGAACTCAATTTTCCGGGCATTTTAGTAGTGGACTTGGAGCGTCTCACCGAGAGCTTTTCGACAAGCTATCACACGTCATCATCCGAGTTTGTTTGGTCCTCCGTTTTAATGCCAGAAGATTCCTTACTTTATTTATTATGTCACTTTATAACTTTAGAACGGTTATATTTATTTAAAAGTGACTTTAAGTGGAATATGAAGAGACAGAGTGGGGAAACTGAAGAGTCACAGCTGCAGCTTTAAAAGAAGGCTCGGAGTCTCATTTGAGCATCAGTTTATGAATTTATTTCTCTTGGAGAATCTAGGAAGCTTCAGCTTTCGATTCTGAAACCTGAGGACGGAAACCTAGTTCATCTCCGGTGCAGATTCACATCAAAGTTCGCCATTAGTTTACATGTTCTTGATCAACCAATCTTGCTGTAGTATTCTGTATTTCAGATTGGATTATTGTAGTTTCATTGTTTCATATTGCTGATGTATAATACGATAACAATTTTTTGAGTTATGTAATGGAATGTATTGCTGGTTATTGTTGTGAATCAAATGGTTATTTGTGCTAAGCATGCTTTAGAAACTTCAAAGAAAATACCATCGGTAGATGTAAAACCAGATTTTGCAGTCTTTGCAAGTGTCCCCCCTGTCCATGTCAATATGGAAGTAATGGAGTTTTATCAGATTTTGTAGTTGCAAGTGCCCGCGTAGAGATTCATACGAAATATGAATTATAGATAATGCACTATGAATTGTTTGATCGATTTCCTCATAGATGTAGCTTTTATGAAATAGATGCTAAGAAACAGATTTGTTGAAACCTTCAAATACAATTAACAGATAAAAACCCTCATTCTATAGCTGCTACCAGTATCCTCTCTACGTGTGCCAAAACAGAAGTTTGAGAACAAGCATATAGGCATCTATTGAAGCAATATGGAGGAAGATTATTTGGATGTTGCAGATCAAAGTGCCATGGTAGATGTTCAATAATAGTGGGAGCTGTGGAACAAGAAAATGATTTTGATGAAGACAATCCAATAGTCCTTGCCAGTTTCCTGCCTGCCCATATCTGAATGGAAATTTTGAACAAGGTATATGGACAACCATTGAAGCATAATAGAAATGGAATTCTATCAGATTTTGTAGCTGCAAGTGCCAACTTAGACATTCAAGCAAAATGTGAAATGCAGACAAGGCACGCAAATGATTTGGCAGTATACTCCTAAGGGATGTCATCCCATGGAATATAGTGATTGCAAGATTCTAGAAAAAGGCTTTATTGTTGGAAATGTTTTGGTGGATATGCACACATAATATGGAACTCACCAGTGTCCCCTCAATGACAGTATCATCTCAAAGAATGAATATCTGCAGACCTCCTCAAAGATGTGCCTTCTCATGGAGTCAATGGTCACAAAATGTGTACAAAATGCATTTTTCTGAATTGATGAAGCAAATCCCAATGCATATCATGTATGGATACATACTAAAGATGCTGCAACTTATGGTCTTCACTAAAGACATTTATGCGAAAGGACAGTACGTAGAGTTCAAATAATAAGGAGATTAATAAAAGAATGATGCCTGGACTTAAGTGGTCGGATTGAAAGCCATCAAAGGGGCGGTGATCATGATTAAGCAGAAATGCAATTGTTACATCTTAAAACCATTCAAAAATTGATTTTCTCTTGCAAATAAAATGAAATAAATATCAGAAATAATTACAGATTTTTTAGCAGAATGAAGGGCAAGGCCAAATAAAAGCATAGACAGAATAGAATGGAAAGCACAATAAAATAAATAGTTTTATTTTAATTTACAATTTTTCAATTGTGTAGAATTTTAAGTACTGAGAAGTGCATAGGTCAAGGAGTGGAACCAATGTTGTTAACAATCATCACACATATAACATGACCTTGGGGCAATATGAAATGAAATTAATTGCAGCATATAAATACATGTTGTTCTCTTACCAGGTAAGAGCAAAGGCAAATATGAGAGGTTGGAAGCATGAATATGTGATGGGGATGACTTCATATGTAAAAAGAAATACATTAATGTGAAGACAATGGGCATTTTGGCAGAAGATGAGAAATTGTTTCCATCTTAAAAAGGAAATGTGAATATTAATAAAGTTTCAGTATCGAAGGTAAAAATATTTGGCAACATGCTCTGGTGTCAAATATAATCTAGAATGAACAAATTAGTTATTTTGAGTGAATATGAAGTAATTCTATGTGAAAATTTGGTGGGAATGGAGGCCAGGTGAAGTATTTTCACAAACAAGGTAAAGAAAGTTGATTTTTCATTATAGAGGGGTGTATTGCAACAACATCAGTGTTTTCACCGGGAGGGTGAAAACATTTTTACAAAAAATGCAAAGTGGGTGAAAACAGAGATTGTGCACGTGGAATTCTATTGGCAAAAGAGGAGTAATGATAATTATCAAGATTAATATATTACAACAAAGTATTTCTCAATCTGTGAAATATATCACGTGAATACCAAAGGTTTAGTTAAAGTGATCAATTATAAAAGGGAAATCAGGACCATAAGGGGGAAGACATGGTATATCATTCAAACCATCTCCACACTTATGTTTTTCTAATCATATGAACTAGTGTATCAAGGATACAACTGATTTGTTGTGACACCTTAATGCTTATGCGTATCCCTTTTTTGCTGGTCTCTTCAAGAAAGAGTTAAATTCTGTCAGACAGGTATTGTGATTTGGTGGAATAAGCTGGATTAGTAAGAAGGGTTTTATGATTGACATACTTGCGCGTTTATAGAAGGCATAAACAACATACTTCCTGTTTCTGCAAGGCACAAGATAGAGTAGTGTTGAATAGTTCGAGTTTTCAAACATTAGAGAAGCAAATAATTATTGTGACTCTGTGACCCGGGATAAGGCACTGATCAATGCTTCATTCAAGAATAGACAAAATTGATTTTTACATTTTATTTTCAGTTTTAGTTTTAAAGATAGGAGTAAGAATTAGTTCGTATGTAATTGTCTATTTCAAATACTCGTGCAAATTCGAGATAGGTTGAAGGGAGATTAAACTGAAAACGTGTAATATGCTTTATCATTCTGGAAGGCACACTCGCCTTGGTCTAGCAGAACCAAAAGCGCAGGAGGAATTAGTTGATGTGAAGGTTGATCCTTGTTCGTTGGCCAAACCCAGTATTGAACTTGACCATAAAACCTAACATACTTCTTGGGTTTGACAACTTGCAGTTTTGAGCTCCAACAAGACCATACCCAACCATTGCAATTTCAACAGTTAATTTGCAAAGCCTGTTTCTTCGAAACACCGCTTGCAGCTCGGTGCCTAGGGCATCATTTAGCTACAGTGGCTGCAGGTTTGGCCTCCCAATCAGGAGGAAAACTGTCCCTAATCACTGCCCTTGATCACAACCCACTTGTTGTCCCGCCGCGCAATAACCATAAGAGCTCTGACCTACTTGAGTTTTGCGACCTAGGATTTAGTAAGATCCTCGTTGAGAAAAATCTTGGATGGCAGAGGGAAGAGTTTCCTATGTGCATTGAGCATGCATAGCTTGTTTGATGAGTTGAGGAATTGCAGAAACAAGGTGGAGTCATATCTGACCTAGGCCTTGTCAAGATTGATATCCAAAAGATCAAGTTGATCGCAAAGGAATGTGTATGCAACATCCAATGGATTGGTAGAAATGGACGGGAGGCCATGAACCTTCAGGTTGAGTTCCCATGTTCTCCTTACACGTTCCTCTGCCAATTTAGAGTGGACTAGTTCCTCAACACTAGCGAGAGGATCACCACAGTTGCAAATTGACCCCCACGATTTTAGCTGCCTCTTTGTCTCGGATTTAAGGGAGGCTTGCTTGTTATCAAGCTCTGATTGTTTAACCTTCTGTTCTAGAATGATTGGGTTTTCTCTTCCCTGTTCCATGAGGAGACAACGAAGCTCATTGTTGTTTGCTATGACCAACGAGAGTTTGTTGGACATATCTTGGACCGAGACCTTCAGTAATAATTCTCGGCCTCTAGCTTGCAAACTCGTTTTAGCAGTTCTATCAATGTAGCCTTCGATGATTTCCTTTGATAGGTCTGTAGAGGAGTAAAAGATGAGGGAGGGGGATCAACCTCCAATAGGTCCATAGAGAGATGACTGAAACTTTGAAAATCGAAAGAAATCGAAGGAAAAACAACGAAGCAAGGATGTAGAGAACAAGGAAAATGACAAAGGAAAGCAACAGGGAAAATCTTGCAGCTAAAGGCTGAGCTTTGAGCAGAGCCCTACGCAAGAGGTGCGTGGGTTGGGGTTGCTGAATAATGCATAGAAATAGTGTGCAAGTATCGCGTAGGTTGCGCGACAAGTTGCACTCATAGATGAACAGGGGGAGAGCGCTAGTGAAATAGGCTCACAGAAGGTGTTAGAGGTGTTGAAGAGAAAAAGATGCATAAAATCACCCATTGATCAATGTTATTGTAGTGTCCCTTAAAGGGGCAATGTTTCTGAGAGAAGTGCATTGTGAAGAAAATGTGAAGGATGGTGCATTTATTGCTAACATTCTTTGTCAAGCCATTGAGGAAGTGGGCACTTGAAACGTTGTGCAAGATATAATATACAATTCCAAAGATTGTAGGGCTGTTGGGTTATTGGTTTAAGATCCCTCAACCTAATGCCACAGAAAAGTGGCACCAAAATTGATTGGATCAACAAGTGTATGCTAAGGCTGAAGAGATCCAAATGTTAGTCACCAGCCATCATATGTCACAAGGCATATTTAGAACATTCTTGAAGTTGGAGTTGCTGAAGGTTAGTTAAATAATAAATATGTTTCACTTTAGTAAACTTTTAAATTCTATTATAATTTTTATTTTTGTAAGTTAATTCTTATTTTAATATTTTCAAACAAGTTACTAAGGCCCATTTTGCCTCCAATGCTATTGTGTTTACACGACTTGTGAGAGTTCCTGGGGCATTTTCTAACATGGTCATCATCCCATATTGGTTCGTATGAAGGCAATCTAATACTACAAGGGCAGAAAATGTTAAGCAAATGATCCTAGATGACGTTTGGTCCTATTGTGGTGGGTATCTCCTTAGTTTCAGTGAGTCCATGTTGAGCATGATCCCTTATATTGACATGGATAGGCCTTGTCTAGGCGAGGTATATAATTGCATTGATTCAATGATTGAGAAGGCGAAAGTCATCATTAATGCAAAAAAGAAAGAGGTTGAAGATTTTTTTCCCAAAGAATGACAAAAAATCATTGTAGAGAGGTGGAACATAATGACCACTCCGTTGCATCTTCCCGCCTTTGCATTGAGCCCCAAATATTATAGTTTTCAGCTGCTTTGTACGACATCAAGAGTTCCCCCACATAGAGATCTTGAAGTTGCTCAAGGGTACAAGGCAGCAATTTGCAGACCCTTTAGTGATCATGACATGTGGGATGCAATGAGGGCTGAGTTCATGTATTTTGCACACTTCAATGATTGTGGTCTTGGTGCTCTTGAGGAAAAGTATATGGTTGATGCTCCTAGTTGGTGGTACTTCCATGGCGAAACATACAGACACCTACAATCTCTTGCAATAAAATTTTTATTGCAAGTTTTATAATTTTTTTCTTTTAAGCTTTATTTATATTTTAAGTTGATAATCTATATTTTTAAATATTGTAACTTTTTAACTCTCAAATTTTGTCTTAATAGGTTGCTAGTTCATTTGCTTCTGAGAGGAATTGGAGCACATACTACAGTCAAAAAAGGTAGAGGACTTGGTACTTGTGCATTCAAACTTCTGGCTCCTTATACACTAATAAAGTGGCTACAAAAAAGGCGACACAAAAAAGTAGAATATTGAGCTAGAGAAAATTGATTTGGATGCTTCCTTTGCTCACTTTGCTGCACTTGATGTTGATGATGACCATGAGCCAATTAGTGAGCATGAGAGTGCTAGTTCTAGTGGTAGTGCCAATGCTACTGTTAGTGGCACTCTTTCTGGTTCTTCTAATTTACCACTACATACATCATCTAATATGGATAGTGATTATATTTTTGATGACTAATATAATATTTGATCAATAATAGCTGATTTTTGATACTTACATTATTCTTCTTCACTCTAATATATATCAGTACATTCGAGTTTGACCAATATTTAACTATTAATATGGTAGTGTATTTTGAACTTAATTACTGCTGCAAATATGTTTATATATCTAATTTTTATATGTTTTTTATGAACAAACCCAAAATGAATCCAACTCCAAAACTTATTTTTAATTGAATCCGCAAAGTGAACCCTCAAACCTGAACCCGAACCTGAATTGGTAACTTAAGTTCCTGACCTATCTTGGAGCTGGTGATTCATATGCTTATACAACTTGTGCATTTAAAACTATTGCTGAATTGAGATTTTTGGCAAACCATCTGCTACTTCTTCTGGATTTTACTTGGCTTCGTGTTATGTATATATCTATGTATAGGATTCCAGTGGGTTTCCAAAGATTGGACATGGTGGGAGGTAGGCAATGTTCAGGGTGGATGGGCAATAATGATAAAAAAAATTGGAATTAGATTTTCAAATTTGCAACAGAAATCGAAAGTTGTTTGGAAGTCATGTCTTCCAAATCCCCAAGTGGACAATTGTTTCAACTTATTGCTAATTATTACATCTTTTCTAATCAGCACGTTTTTAATGTGAAGTAATTGTTGTTTGAATTCTGAGGTACTGTACTTGAGAACAGAGTAGCATTATAATAAAAAAACCAGTAATTAGTCAAAAACAATCACAAACCACCGCATTTGTTGTGCTGTTTCTTGAGGTTTTCAAAAGGTGATTTATACATGTATGTGTGTGTGTAGGCTTAGATTTACACTTAAAGACAGAAAATTATAGAGCAAAGGTAGACTGGACATTTTTGGTTTGGGGTTAAGGTTAGGTTATTTAAAATTTTCTTTTGTACTTTGAATAAATTTCTCATGGAACTTAAGTTTCGAAACTTAATTAGGATTTTTCTTCAAAATTATATCTTAATGAGGGTTTAGGTAAAAAAAGACAGGGCTACCTCTAAAATTGTAGGCCATAGGTCCAGCTGTTTGTTTTTTACATAAACACTTTTAGATAAAAGTAAAATAGTTTAAAAATCTTGTGCAGTTTTGTACTTGCATTTCTATGATGTGTAATGTCTTTTCTTATATGCAAGTACTATATTTGAAACGAAATAACCAAATTAGTTTATTTCTTCGTTTTATAAGTAATATATTTTCTTAAGTTACACATTTTTCCTCAACTTTTTCTCATCTTAAACCTGGGCAACTGAACTTCATTTGTACTTAATGAGGCTACATCAATGTTGTGTAAATGGAATACTACTACACGTCATAACCCGTAAGCATATTCTTACTTGTCTTGGTGGTCCGGGGCCCTCTAGAAATGATGCCATTGTATGGAAGCTGGTTATACTTTTGGACTGGGTCAGGTCCAGAAAGTGGCATGATAATTAAAGTTGCTGGCTTGAAAGCTGCAGTTTGCAATTGACTTCTTTGCTTTTGTGATGTCCCCATTTTGAAATAGAAATTAATATTTTATAAAATAATAAAAGAAAATTTAATAAATAAATGATATAATATAATCTATTATTAAAATAATAAAATAATATAGAAGCATACTAATATATTATAAATATAAAATATTATTAAAATAATAATAATAATATGATATATAAATATAATATAATATATTGATTAATCAATATAATAATATTAATAAATTATTAAATATAATAAATAATAAATAAGTAATCACACTATAATTATAATATATTATTCATAAATATAATATAATATAATATATTGATGAATCAATATAATAATATTAATAAATTATTAAATATATTAAATAATAAATAAGTAATCACACTATAATTATAATTTATTATTATTTATAATATATTATTCATATAGTAAATATAAATAAACAAAATAACATAATATAATCCAAAAGACCTGACTTTTGGAAAAAAAAGGTATAAGAAAACAATTACGGGGAAAAAGGAAGAAACACGAGGAAATAATATGGAAAACTTGGGAGAAAATAATATAGGAGAAAATGAAGGAGAAAAGCTAGAAGAAAAGATAGGAGAAAATAAAAGAGGAAATGTAGGAGGAACTCAATGGAGGAAAAAAGAATATACGAAAAACAGAGGAGAAAGATAAAAGACTTTCAGTGAAAATTCAACATTGTGGAATGTCATTTAATATAAATAAATTCTTTATATATACATATATATGAACATTTCTATTTTCATTTATGTAGATATATATATATATATATATATATATATATATATATATATATATAAAATTAATTAATTAAGATACATATATGTATATATTATGAGAATTCTTAATTAATGCATTCTTGGGAAATCATAGATTTCTTTTATAGATAAGTCTAAAACTATGTATTGTACATTTATATGTTCACTAGAGATGATGATATGGATACCATATAGAATGAATCTTATATTCATTAGATGGATTCCGATATCTGGAGGGGGCTAGAGGAAATTGTTATAGTTTCCCTAGTCTTGAAATTGTACAATCTCATGTAGGCAATATATATACTGATACTATTCATATGCATATGCGTAGGCTTGGAGAGCATTTATTGCTTCCAAGAGATTCTTATGGGCAATGCTCTATGGGAAGACGTGCCGATAGCCCGATTGCTTAGAGTGGATCTTATATCCCTCAAGCCGAGAATTGGGAATTCTGTGAAGCCCGACCTAGAGGCAGCCCCTAAGAATCAAATCCCCCCTTACTAACTTTGAATAGAGTAAGAGTCATGTAAATGTTGCGTAATATTTTCTACTAACATCGGTTTTGCAGGAAAATACATAAGGAGAATAAGTAGGTATATTCTTCAAAAGGAAGAGAAAATGGAATAAGATTGCGACTATGGAAAGTATTTATGAATCAACGATAATAACCAAATATTATATTTACATTCTATCAAAACCAGAGGTCTTTATATATTCTAATTTCTTTAATATATATAGGAATTATATCAATTATATTATACAAGATCTCTTTTTCTATTTGGCTTAAGTAGAGAAGATTGTAATGTTACCAAGGAGGGGCTGGTCTAAATCCAAGCAATGGCTATCTGTCCCAAGATAGGGTAGGGGTTAGCGTCCTAGAAGCCTTGAGGGGAAGTCCCAAATAGGATATGGGCTTGGACTTGTAAACTTTGAGGGAGCCCATTGTAGTTGGTCTCTAGGCACCTTGGATAATGTCTACTCTTCCCTTCATGGAGTTAAAATAGTAATAAGGTTGGATATGAGTGTTAAAGATAACTAAATCTAATGAGATAAATGACTAATCCTATCATGGACATTACAATCCAAACCCTAATTGAGAAATTTAGGATAAATTAAGAAAGGTCCCAACAGGGGACATCACAGCTTTCAAATCCACTTTCAAAATCTCTACGAGTGCAGTAGGACATGGTTCTGTTTGCTGAAGTAAATCCATCATTGAATGCTTCTGTGTGGGGCTAGCAATGTGCTTTTACATTCTCTAAGTAGTAGCTCTCTGAGCAATTTCATAAGGCAAGTGATGTTTATTTAGAAGCTTTCCTCTTGGCTGAACCATAATAGCAGATAGTTTAGATATTCTACCATATCATTTTCTAGAGTGTGCATTAAATAAAAACTAATTCCTACAACTTTTACTGTGATGTAAATATCCAATGCTGAAGCTTGAAGTTTTTGGAGTTTATAATGAAGGTAGTTAAGAATCAAGTGTGATTGTAGTTTTGTAATGGGAGAGTCTGAAAATATAGGGTGCCACACAATAAGTCATTGCATGAGTTGAATTTATAGGTTTGCCAGGAACTCTGCATTTTTAACCCCTGTTATGTGAATTGTTTTCCTTGGATAATGGTTGACATTTTCCTATTGCTATTATTTTGATGGGTAGTGGACTTGCAAACAATTTGTTTTATTATTACGATCCCCACTATTTTAGGTCCATAGCATCCAAGACTTTTGCTTCTGGTCAATTGTGGTGATTTTGAGTGTCTATTGGTTGTTTTACTGATCTTTGGATTGCAGAATACTGTATGTTATCATACATATGTCTTTTTAGACTATCTAGAATGAAAGTTGAGAAATCCTGGTGAATTTGTTTCAATATCAAGTTCTCAATTATAATATTTGGAAAATTTTTTAAAATATTTTCTAATTTGATCAGTTATATATATAGGGATTGGTTCAAATAGTTGCTCATGAATTACTACAATATTGCAAGGTGCAGTAAAAAGTGCACTATCTCCTTTCCTAATTGATTTAGCAATAATATATATAGGAAAACTTATTGAGTTCTCCAAAAGAGCATAACATTAATTTTATTAGTATTTTATATTAATTGATGGAGCAATTAGGAAAGGAGATTGTACACATTTTTACTGCATCTTACAATATTGTAGTGCTTTATTATCAACCATTTGAACCAATGCCTATACATGGAGCTGATGGTTTGATGTGTTTAGCTTAGGCAACCATTTTGTTGGATGATAATTTAGTGTCGTAAAGCAATAGAATAATATCAACATCTGATATTTTCCTAGTGCTAATATTCATTTAATTAATGTGGGATTCATGTTTGTCTAAAACCCAACAATGTGGTCTTCCTTATCAATCCACTCAAAGTTTGCCACAGTATGTAAATTTAGCATTATCTATAAATTGTGGCTGATGGAGATCTTTCTCATAAGTAATTTTCTTCTTTGTTTTTCAGTTGTTTTTAAGTCTAACAAGGACAAAAATGTTCCCTACAAGATTCCTATGACTTTATTTTGCACTCTGCCATTGATCTTATTTTAAGGAATATTCTTTAAGAGAAACTTCATTAGTACTTTGCCCATTCAGCTGTAATAGGTGAGATTCCATTTGTTTAAGATGAATGGGTTTTTTGTAAGAATTTACTTAGTTTGCATTGCCATTGGGTCGATCGCACATTAATTGCTGAGAAACCGAGTCAAAAGCATTTAGAATTTGTCAGTAAGCTGACTCTCAAAATTGAATTGCATTCTAGCTAGCAACTTACTATTCCACGATTTCATAGACCTTGGTCCCTTCTGTATCATTTGTAAATTACTGCATAATTGACTGATTACTTCCAAAGATTACCAACTTAGGCTTCTATTGGCCTGGAGAGCAATTTTAAATCAATATTAACAGGGAGGTCGTGGTAAATTAAGTATTTTATGCGGAATTTTGATTAGTACTTTTGTAAATATTGTGATATGGAGTGAAGAGGCTAGAGGGTCTTCTGAAGACACCATAGCTGAATAATGTGGTGGGAACTTTGGTTGTTGGACTTGTTACTGTAGTGGACACTAGTTTGTCACATGGTTGTAGGTTAGCATATATTAAACTTATTATAATTGATATAATTTATTAAATTATAGTTTTCATTAGTGTGGAAAGAGTTGGGAAAGTGTATAGTCTGTATTTTCTTCACCTTTTATTCAAATTTTTATTGAAATGGTCATGACAGGTCCGGGTTGGCTGCTTTATGGAGATTACCCAAAATGTGATGGGGTTTGTTGTAAGAATTTAGTTACTTTGCATTGCCATTGGGTTGATCGCACATTAATTGCTGAGAAACCAAGTCAAAAGCATTTAGAATTTGTCAGTAAGCTGACTCTTAAAATTGAATTGCTTTCTTGCTAGCAACTTACTATTCCATGATTTCATAGACCTTGGTCCCTTCTGTATCATTTGTAAATTACTGCATAATTGACTGATTGATTCCAAAGATTACCAACTTAGGCTTCTATTGGCCAGGAGAGCAATTTTAAATCAATATTAAGTTTAACAGTTTATTAATTTTTAAATCTGCTTGTATTTCTATCCCATGATATTTCCATTCCTTCCGAGAGGGTTTTTTCAAAAACTCATGAGGCATGGGCAATGCTCATATTCAGATAGCAGAAAGAGTATGGGCTTCCTCACTAGAATTAGACACAACTGTCTGTAGGCCATGACTTTTTGAGAAAGCATGCTCTTACCGGAAAAGATGGTGTTTATTTTGTCTTATTTCAAATAATATTGGAAAGTAATCAGAAGATACTAGGATGATTTTAAAATGCCTTAAGGATTCCTTAAGCATTTGACATGGAGGGTTAATGTTCCATAAACCTGTAGATAGGGGGTTTCTCTAATCATCTCTATATGCAGTGCCCAACTTCAAGCATATTATAGCTTTGAAATGCATTACTTTTTCTGATGGCGGTTGTCAGGAAAATGTAGTCTGGGAACTTCTGGACTTTTGTAAATATTGTGATATGGAGTGAAGAGGCTAGAGGGTCTTCTGAAGACACCATAGCTGAATAATGTGGTGGGAACTTTGGTTGTTGTACTTGCTACTGTAGTGGACACTAGTTTGTCACGTGGTTATAGATTAGCATATATTAAATTTATTATAATTGATATAATTATATTAAATTATAGCTGATATTTATTATAGTTTTCATTAGTGTGGAGATAGTTGGGGAAGTGTATAATCTGTATTTTCTTCACCTTTTATTCAAATTTTTTATTGAAATGGTCATGACAGGTCCGGGTTGGCTGCTTTATGGAGATTCCCCAAAATGTGATGCCGGCACATCCATTGTTAAATTTTGTGTACAATTCCTTGCAGGTAATTGTTTTCACTCATATCAGTGGATTTACTTTAGGATTTACCTTGTGTCATGTAGACAAGAGGGAGCCATCGATTTCATTATTTGAGCACCATTTACAAGCTCCAGCAAGTAGCTTTTAAGAACTGAATTGCAGAGTGATTTTTTGGTTTTTGACATGTGATAAAAGAACATATATTGACACTTTCTGTATCTAATCTATTATTCTGAAAGACATTACGTGTATATGTGTTCTCATTTTTATTTATGTCAACGTTTTCTTATAGTACCATTGGAGTTTTGACTGTAGGTCTCCTCATCATTTGACTTGGCAATAGAAGTTCTTACTGAGCTTGTGAGTCGCCACGAGGTAATGAATAATTATTATTAATCAAATGAAATCTGATTATTTTATTTTACCATCAAATTATTGTAGTGCTTTTGACCACAGTTTGAAGACTATGTTTTGGACTATTTTATTGCTTGAACTGGCAGATTTAGTAGTAAGCTGAAATCTGGCAACTTGTCTGGCATGTCATTTAAAGGATTCAAATTAGAACACGAAATACTTGTTTTACAATATTATTCATTGTTATTAATCAGTTTTGTTTATCTTATTTGCCCAGAGTTATTAATTTGAAGTTCAAATACAATGTGAGTCCTACATGTATAATAGTTATCAAATTAATTGAAACAATCTCTAGATGTCTCTACTTTATGATGAGTCTTAAAATATGGTTGTTTCATAGGCATAAGAAACCAAGAGTAAAATGTTCTAATATATTTTTAATTTCTGTAAAATTGGTCCATCTTGTTTTTAATATTATTATTTGGTAGAATAAACTATGGAAATTAACTATTGCACTAATTCAAAACTTCATTACAATTGGTGTGTTTCAAATGGTGGGCTCTGAAAGTATTTACAGAAAAATACTTCTTTGTTCTTTTCCTTTATCCACAGTTTTTAACTGATTGGTACTTTATGCAGGGTCTACCACAAGTATTTCTTTCTAGGGTGCAATCATTTAAAGATGGATTATTGGTACCAGCACTGGCAACTGGAAATGAAAAGATTATTGGCGGTCTTGCATCTTTGATGGCAGAAATTGGGCAAGCTGTGTGTTTATTTCCTTTCTGTGACGAGTCTGAGTTCTACCTGTCATGCAGTTAGACAACTTGTCAGACTTTAAATAAATAAACAATGAAGTGAAGGTTTTGTACTAGAAATTAAATCAATGTAGTAAAAAGATAAAAGAACTAAGAATTGCTGATTTTACAGTTGACATTCAGTAAATTTTTATTCAGGATTTCTGCATTTTTAATTAAACTTAAGAATCAATACATCTTATAGAAAGCAATGGCTGTGATTAACTTGTAGATATCTATCCATGCCTGATTACATTTATCATTTTCTTCCAGGCCCCTGCTCTGATTGCAGAGGCGAGCCCAGAAGCCATTATACTTGCCGATGCTCTTTTGAGGTAGTTTATCACAGGCTTTAACCCTTATACTTCTTTGTAGGACTTTTAGAGTCCTAGGAAAGATTACAATTCTGAGTGAGAAATTGTTCAGTATCAGTTCTATTTTTGAGATATTCTAATATGCTTCTTGGGTATGTCAAAATTTACTTAAGTTGGATATTAAAAAATCATCTTTAAGTTGCTTGTTTGTATGGGGACTACGACAGAGAAATTGTGGCATTGGCATAGGAACTTCCTAAAAAATGGAAGTTATAAAGGGTAAATAAAGACCCGTACTCCATACTTCGCAATTTTTCATTGACTAGAGCATACAGCTTACAAGATATAGATATCTCGGGATTAATAAAAACCTAATGTTTCTCTTAATCACTGCTAAGAGAATTGTATACACCACTTTCACAGTACCGTGCTTTTGCAGGTGGCCTATCAATGTACTCCGCCATATGAAGTTGTTAATGATTTTAATATTAACTTCATGTAGGATTCCTTCCTTGTATGGAAGAGTTTACTAATGGTTTTGATATTTTTAAACATTGATTTTTTTTAATATTTAACATTGCTTGTTATCAAAGATGAGTATGTAATATTAAATGGAGAGCAAAAATGCTAATAGCTCAATTGAGAACTAGTTCTCATCATTTAAGGTGTGAAATAGGTTGATCGATGACACCTAAGAAAGAATGAGAAAAAAGAATATACCTATTTCGCAAATGGGAATAGTAGAGACAGAGCGACATTATATCATGGAGTGCCTAGCATACAATGACATCTCTGTTCCAGCTGTGGATATTTTAGAAGCAGACTTTTTAAATACTCTATTTTAGAAGCAGACTTTTGGCGTCACGGACATTATTAAAATCTTTCATTCATTCATAATAGCAATTTATACTGGATTTCACTGGAACTAGTACAAAGTCAGTATTTATGGGAATTTTAACAAGTACTAGTCATGATTGAAGCCATTGTCTCATGGAATTATGATGATAAACCACGTTCAGCTACCAAAAGTATGGGAACAGTTAAGGAGCAGAAACAGTTTGGAGCATAGTTACAGGACTCTCCAAGGCTCTCCAAGTCTTGGCAAGCCCTAAGCCAAGTGACCCTAGCTGAGTTCTAGGGGCCTGGGACTCTCAAGGAACTTACTCTAGGCAAGACTCACTAGAAACTGGGTTTTTGCTGAGTGCTGCCTAGTCTTGCCAATTTTTTGCCTAGTCCCGGGTGGGGTCAGCCTTGATGAGTCTGCGCCGAGACTGAGTCTCGTTTGTATGGTTTGGAGTAGGGGCGGACTCTTGGCCAACTTAGCAATTGCCTAAGGAAATGACAGTGCAGTGTTTTGAAAAGTTGGATATAATATTTTGAAGTAAATCTAATAAATTAAAATAAAACAAGAGTTAACCATAAACTAAGGTGTTAGATGTTCAATCATACATCTAAAAATCTGATTAAGAATAATGTAAGAAATTCTTTTGGTCATATTCTGGAGAAGTTCCAGGCATTTGCAGTTTTCTGGACACATGAATAACTGCCTTATAATTTATTATAAATTTATCTTGAAATTATAAATTTAAAAAACATCACCGTAGGCAAGTGCTTTATAATTTTATAATAATATTATCTTAAAATCATAATATAACAATTCATTATATAATAGTTTAGTTATGTGGAGGACAGAATAATAAACAAAAGCAAGAATTCACCGTAATATTATTTACTTTAAATAATTTTCATTTAATATATTTAGAGAAATTTCAAATTCATATTATTGAAGTTAATCATGATTTTTTTCTCAAATTTTAACTTTGTCCAACTTGAACATGGACATGAACCTTGTGACATAGCTCAGCATCAAGAACAATTGTGCAATATTTTTTCGTCTTTTCAAAATCATCGAGCTACCCCAGCCATTGTGTTAGTGAACAATTGTGTCTTGTTTGAAATGTAAACCAATGTTCTGAGATTGTTGATGTCTGATTGTTTTGATAATCTTGCTGATCTTTTATGAACCCTTTGGATAATTTTTCTTAAGGAAAACACGCTTGCTAAGTTGAGCTATGATTGCCTTGTTAGCTTTATAACAAAGTACTTGTAGCTTCTATATTAAAAAGTCTTTGATGTGTGTTGCCCTCTGAAGCTGTGTTTGAATGAAGTAGGTTTTCAAGTTGGAGTTGTCTTTCCTTTGACTAATAAGGTTACACCATCAAGTCCTGACCTTTTGCGAAGTAATGAATTGATCTTGGGTCATCTTAATTTTAATATAGTAAATTATTGAACAGAAATCTGGTTAACACTCAAGCCTAAATGGCTGGATGCCCTCCTCCTTAACTTTACCAGAACCTGAAGAATCTGCTCTTGATCTTAGTGCAGAATATTCTTTGAAACATAACTGGATGCTCAGAATTTTGAGGAGACTGCTAGAGTCAAAGGAAAAAAAACAAAAAAAGAGATTTATGTTAAATATATAGTTCTGTTTTTGGGCAGATGATGGTGTTTTCATTCACCAGTTACTAATGTTCATTGTTTTGTTTATTTTAAATTATGATGCTGATTATGAACATAATAATCCTTTTTTTTAATTTATATGCATATTTTAGGTACAGATGTTTCCAATATGAACCAAACTGAGGTCTAAAAAAATTAACCATTCTATAGCTAAACCCATACCCCTACCTATTTCCAGGGAATCTAGCAGGTCCAATTTTTAACTCCTTTTTAACATGTTAGTTAACCATGAGATTTATATGTAATATAAGGAATTATCTGCTGCCATAGATGCAATATTGTGTGTGAAACATGTACTTTTTTGCATAATGCTGATCAACCTCATTGTACATAGTCTTTTGAGATGGATTTCCTCAATTTTTCATGTGTGGATGCAACTTGTACCTCTAAATACACTTTAGTGCTATGTTTACAAACTAATTCATTTCATGTCATATGATGGACTTAATAGTTGATAATCTTAGTAGTAGTTTTAGACCGTCTCTCCATTATGATGAAAATGCAGTTTAACATGCTATCCCTTTAAAATGGCATTAGGTGACTTGTAGATAAAGGTCTAGTTGGTTTTTAAATAAACATAAGCTTTGATAAGATTGACAATGATTACAATGGATATCAGGAAGAGTATTTTAAAATCTAAGATTTCATGTTAGATGTGAAGCTATCCCTCAAAAAATTCACGATGTGGTTCTATATATATTGTAGATTAGATGTGTAATCAAACTTTGCAACTTACTGTCTGTGCTGTTATTATCTTGGTAGGGCTTGCCATGTAATAATGGAATTATATCAATGTCCATGATTGAACAAAGTAGGTCCCTGGGCCTTGAAAGTGCATCAAATTATGCATTAGTGCTGAAGTAAAAGAATCTTTAAGAACCGGAAAAATGGCTAGAGGTAAATTTAAAATGGCAAAATGAAAAATATAACCATGTGGGGATGATTTCTCAAGAAAATTAAGGATCAATTTAGATTAAAATTCCAGATTGAATGGAAACCTACACTGTCACAAAGCTGACTGATCATATCATTGTCTACTGCACACAATAGAAATATTACTCAATCTAAAAATTTTGAACTGAATTTGTTGGGCTAGAGTGGCTAGGTTAGACAATCCTAGGAGGATGCAAGGTGTTTCTTATTTTTGTTTACATGGAATGTTCAAGGAAACTATGAAAACTTACTTGTTACCGCTGTTATTCTTTTGTTAAGACTTGCAATGAAAGAATGTTTAGCAATGTCCAAGGTGCAAAAGGCAGGTCAGTGGGATTCAAAGGCACCTCAAATTAAAATATTTAAATACACAAGTGCTACAGTAAAAGGAACTCAAAAAGCTAAAGTACTGCCTCCAAGATTGAAAAATGTTGGGTAATTGGACTGGAAAATTTACAAAGTTAAAAACTTACAATACACAAATCTACATCAATGCTAGGAGTTGAAGAACTAACCATTCATTATCTATCAGTACAGTAGGATCATTACTGAACCTGTTCCTATCCATTAGGGATAATCCTAAGTTAAGGGGGCGAGGTTGAATAATCCTAGGAGGAATCAATGTACTTTACCTTTGATCTTCTAACATTCAAGGGTGAAAAATCATCATGATTAGAGTGAATACACGTGCATGTTAGCGTGCCCTAAGCTACGGTCAAAGAAAACTAGATGTCCTCTAATTCTGTGTAGAAGTAGATTCATAACTCACAGTATGTGAATGAGAAGACTGTGATATCCTTGTAGCAAATTGTGGCGGTGGGTTCATAATCACTGTCCTATGAACACGTATGTAGCTGCATTGAAGATTGTTTGATTTGATGGTGTTTGCACAGCGCTTTGACATTTGGATGCAAGAAGATTTAAATAATTTCAACTGGGATGAAGGCGATATTTATTCAATAATTTATGTTTGCAAGGGACAGATCAATGAAAGAAATGACTATTACTATCATATACTTTAAATGAACGAAATGACCATTAATGTCATATACCATTAAATATTACTATTAAATACCCATTGTTCAACTTCAACCTTGTCAAAGATGCTAGTCAACTTGAAGCCCAAAATCTGTATGGCTATAGACAGTAGCTTTCAGGCTACTACAGTATGAATATTCATTAGTAGTGTTCAATGGACACATGCCCCTGGTGTTCTTGGTGATTTCTCCAATGTCCTAGATGTCCTGGGGACTTGGAGAGGATGTATGCTTTTTTGAGAACTGCAAAATCTGCTTTGTTTGGTGCATAAAAATAAAATAGGTGAATTTAAAAGGAAAACAATTTGTAAAACCCTAAAAAGGGGAGGATCATTGCAAATGCAGTACATTATATTTACTTTTTAAAATTTCAGCTGTATTTAGTTTGCTTAAATTTTTTTAATAGCTACCCGTCTGCCATCCCCAAAATTAATGAGATCTTTTTGCCATCGTTGAAACCTCATCTCCACATTGGTTCCTACAATCCTAGAGACTCAGAGAAACACTGACAATCAGCCATAGTGACTAGAGTTGTAGCTGATTATTTGTTGGAGCAGAATTAGTGAAAGCTTATTTTGTGGTAGAGAGGAAGAACATAAGGTATTTGTTAAACTTATTTTGGGTACTTTGAAGGAATTCAATTCAACAGCCATTTTTGTCTGTTGGAAAATGAAATTAGAGATTAAAAGGACGACTTTCTAAACCCAATAAATGTTTTGTATATGCATCAATTTTACTACCCATCCTTCCCTTGTATAGTTCAACTTTATTGACCATCCCTTGTGGTCTTATTTGTGGCACTGGGCACATGATTTATTTGAAGAATAAGCTTCTTTTGTCTATTATTTGACACTATTTTTAATTGGTATTACTTTCATTTAATTGATGCTCTTGATATTGGATAGTCTTGCTTTCGGTAATTACTAGTCCTATGGACTTGATTTTGTTATGTCAAGTGAAATTTAATGCTTGAAAGTTGACAAATTCTTTGTTATTTTACAGATGCGTAGCTTATCCAAGTGAGGATTGGGATATAGCAGATTCAACCTTACAATTTTGGTATTTTCTATATTGAAGCAGGGCTCATGACTTGATATTGTTGTCATATTGTAACATTTTATTTTGCTGTTTTGATATTTCACCTCATTGCCTTAAAATGTATTTTTTTGGAAAAAAATAGTACATAGAAGTAACATGGTGAAGCTGGGTAAATTTGGGTTTGGCTATCACCAACAAATGCTTATCTTTGTTATTAAAATTTTGTTGCCTTCCATTTGTAATGTTTTTTCTGGCTGTTTCACTGCTCAACTCTTGAGATTAAAAATACGCCTGTAGCATCCCTGTGTTGCCACTAACGATAGACATAAATGAATGGGTTTCAATAAAAACTGTAGCAAATCATTCTTTCAATATTTATCATATGCATAAGTTATACATCTTGAAACCCAAACCAAATCATATTTTAATGCGACTACTTTGGCAACATACATCCATTAGCAAAAATAATATTTGTACATTCTTCAGGAATGTGTCCAAAGCTAATCTGAGTGCCTCAACCTTGTAAGACAAAACTTATCAAGTTTGCAGAGTAGGAAAGAATTGATCGAACAAATTTTGTCCATGAAAAACAAGGAGCCGCTTGCTGATGTAATTCAGTGAAAGTGAAACTGGATGGCTTTTAAAATCCTAACCAACACCATGGGGCTCTCCCTTGCTGAGACCTCTTTCAGTCGAGAGGAATAGAATATGCATGAGTGCACTTAACATGTAAGAGAAGTGCTGGAAGGGTTTGGAGTTGTAAAACCCTGTACCCGAATAATTTAATATACATGTGAATTTTCTAATTTTTCACTCACATTTTGTCAAACAATTGCTATGCAGTTGGTCAGATTGTGTTCGTGCAATGTTTTTGAGAAATATGATCTTAGCATGAAATCCATAGATTTGAATATTGAAATTCATATAAAAAATGCAAAAATTTGCATCATATATTGCATTGTTGATTCTTCCTTCTACCCTATTCACTGCTGATACAAATTACATATACTCAGAAATTACATCAATAATAATATAACTAAATATTTTCCGTTAAGGGACCTTCACAGGCTAATCCATCCTCTAGTAAGGATAGGAATGTTGATCGAATTAAACCAGAGGTTGAATGGGTCAAAATCAATTTTAATGGAGTGTTGAAAGGTAATCCTGGGCCTTCTAGTGTGGGATGTGTAGCTTGAGATTGGCTGGGAAATATTTTGGCTTTTGGAGCTCAGAAGTTAGAGAATGGAACCAATAACGAAGTGGAGGTTAAAGCGGCATTGCTTGTCGTAAACTTGGTGAGAAAATCATCTATTTCCAAACTGCATTTTGAAGGGGATTCACAAATTGTTCTCAATGCAATCATAAATTACGAGTCACAAATTTGGAAAGTCAATAAATATATTAAATTAATAAATACCAAATTAAATCTTTTTAGTTATTTCAAAATTGCTCATACTCATAGGAGTGCAATGGGGTGGTGGACACATTATCGAAGTGGGCATCTGTGTTTAATTCTGATCAAAAGTATGAAGTGTTGGAGGATTTTCAAGGCGCTAGTATTGATTGAAATTTGATATGATTTGCAGATAAAGATTAGTTTTGCTCGAGCAGAGGGACATGGTGCGAGTTTAAAGACAATTAAAGTGTGCAAAAGGTTTTATTTGTTGTATGCAGTGGTGGCTTAATTTACATTTGCTTCCCCTATAGGTGTTTGTCGTTCCTTGGTTAAACAGAGAGCTTTCATGGAGGCGAACTTCAGTTTGAGGACAAAAAAAGGACAAATTGCCTTCATGGAGAAGATCATAGATGATAGGCTGATGAATGTTTTCTCCATTGACAACCCAATGTTTTTTCAGATGATTAAAACACTGCTAGCGAGGAGTTCATGGGCTTAGAGTACAAGTATAGAACAATTGTTGATATTGCTTCCATGGTCCTTGCACGGGGTTTGGAATTATTGGAGAACAAAGATAATGCTCGATGGTTTATGAATGCATGTGTGAGAGGAAATAGTGTTATGGTCAGGAGGCTTTTATTGCAATTGCACACCCAGGTGAGGGTTTCTAAGGTAGAGGAGGTGACTGGCTCAATGAAGTAGGATTCACTCCACCAATGCGTATGTTTCTTTTGTGGAGTGTGATGGGGGATAGATAGAGCAGGAGAGCCCAAGTCCTGGTGGGGTGGAGTCACCTCAAGGAGTATTTGTTGGAGCAGGAGAAAACACAGTGAAAAGAGACAGATAGAGTAGGAACAGAGCTCAAAATTCACCAAGGGTTATTACTGGAAGGAGCAATAAGGGAGAATACTTTTATTTTTTGTTAAGTACTATTAATATTGGTTTGTTAGATATCTTGTTTCATACTTTATATTTTGGTATAGTTGGCAACTTGCCTCTCTCAAAGGCTGTAGGGCATATGCATTTATGTCTATATTCTGAGGATTGTTCAGGGACATCTTTGACTGCTAGAAATGCTTTTTTTTGGTTAAAATGGGGTACATATGGGGACTTTAGATATTCATTCACAAAATAGTGGGAATAGGCTACATAATCTTTTTTTTGTATTATCTTTTGAGAATCAATATAAATCTAACTTTACCGATAAAAATAATAACTAATAAACAAATCATCATATTTTATATTCCAAATGGTTGACTTGCTTGAGCTGATTGAGGTGATTGTCAAACCTCCACATCAGCACTCATTCCTCATACTTTGACTGGACCCTTGAAAATGTCTACACACTAATTAGTAAACAACTTAACACTTCGTTTGTACTCCAAAATCTCCTCAAGACTTAGTAAAACACCCCTCCTTAACATGGTATGACAGCTTGCATATGTTAGAAGAGTAAATAAAAAGATGTGATACCTTTCTCATATGCTGCGCTAGCCTTATTTTGTTTCCCAATCAGCAAGGTTGACTTCTCTAGAGGTTGGCATTGAAGATTAGGCTCATAAACCTCCAAATTAGAAACGCTGCCCTCTTTGATATCATGTGGTATGGCTGGGTTAATCTCAACTGAAATTATATATAATTTCATTCTTTGCTACACATGCACCCACAACACAAAATCCTCTGTTAAATATCACTTGTATACACTGCATTTAATCATTAATCAAAAACTCATTGTTTGCTTATAAATTTAATAAATTTGTGTCTGGAAACTGCGACCCGGAAAACTTTGAAATTTTTAAAGATAAATTGGTCTGCTGCACATTCTGCAAATCTGGGTCAAAATGATAAATCTTTATCTGAGTCAGAGGAAACAATAAGTTCCCGTTTGCCCAAAAATTTCTGAAAAATTATTTAAACTTTAGCCTACTATAAGATATCTCTTTTCCCACCCAAACTATGAAATCCAATCTGATTGCTGCAGCAGTGAATCCTAGAATCCACCAAGGTTTCCTGAAATGAGTTTTCGTTCAATCAACTAGAAGAAACCCAAGGGTTTTCTTCCTAGGGATTGCTGAACCAAAAGCCAAAAGCTCTCGAAGCTCTCCAAGAGGAAAATATGAAAACCAAGAATAATGCAAATGAGCTCAGAAATCTCCTTATAAAGCCTTCCTAGAACTTTCTTGAATATAAATTAAAAATTCTGTTTTAAATATTGAACTTCTTATAAGTCACTTTTATAATAATTCTTTGATACCATTTTCTCACTAATAAATAATTAAACAACCATGGTTTAATACTTAATTAGTTAAATATGAATAATCTTGAAAAGTTTATGACTCTTTAGTATTTAATTAATCAAACAATTTTATGACCTTTATAAATAATTAAATTTTATCGAATAATTAAATTTTATCATCATTAAAATTTACTTATTTTTGACAATTTAATTTTAATCTTTTAATTTCTAAGGTCAAATAAAAAATGGACATTATAGTCCTCCCTTCTCGAAGATTACTTTTCCCCAACCAATTCAATCTTGTATGCCAAGGCCAATTCTAGGATCCCAATGTAATAGCTCACAACAATAGTTTTGGAGTTTTTCTTTTGTGAATTGTGTTGGAGATCAATTGAGTAAGTACATCAATGTGTGAATTGTTGACACCTAACATTTGTGAGTCATGAATTTGCTCTCTATCATGCCTCTTGCCATCTCCATTATGGTGTATACCTTTGAATACCATTCTACCTCTCCATTTTGTTGTCAGAGCGTAAAATGTGGCGCATGTCTCTAAAGACCCTTTTGAGTGCAAGAATGAAAGGAATTCTTAGAGCAGAATTTTTTGCTATTGTTTTAGCATATTTTTTACTTTTTGTGATGTTTTTTCAACATCTCCTAGTGTTAAGGAATGTAGCTTCGTTCAAATAAAATCATTGTTATTGAATTATCAAGTACACATTGATATGTAATAATAATAATATGTATTATAATTATTATATATATATCCATATAATTTATATAAGTAGATTATTATCATATTGTGATATATACATATAATTAATAATATGAGAATATAAATAAATTAATATTCATTATTATTAATATAAGTTGATATTAATTATTATTATGAGACATAATAATAATTATGTATATTAATAATAATTACTATTCAAATGAATATATAAGTTATATTAATCTTATAGTAACTAATAGACATGTCCCTTGAAATGAATAGACATGTCTTCTTGTCTTTGCCTTGTATAAAACCAAGAGATCGATGCATTTGGAAAACATAGAAGACAATATGATAATGCCATTACATTTGCAATCGATCCTCAAAACATAACATGGTATCAGAGCCAACTGCAAATGTAAGAAATCCCCGCCTTGTACATGAGAATGTATTATCAGATAATCGAGAGCCCATTCTATAGTTGAGATTCAGAAATTTATTTCCGCTCTCATTATTTACAATGAATATTCTTTGTGGGGATATACTATGTGGTTATAAATAAATAGATGCAGAAAGGCGGGTGACTCAGTGGCCGGGAAAACTCCCGCGGGAAGAAGCCAGTGATGTCGACTGCATTTAAATGCCACGTGGAAGTAGCTGTCATGGATATGTGTTGCTAATGTTGCTATCTCTGATGTCGCAGGTGTATATATATGTCACTGCTCATGCTATGTTTGATGTCACAGATATGTATATCGCTGCTGTTGTTATTTCTAATGTGGCAGATGTATGTCACTGTTATTCCAACAGTAATGTGATCAGCTACCGTGGAAATATAATATGAAACTGTTGATCATAGATGCATCCAATGCAAGCATGGAAATACATTAAGTTGCCCAAACAACGGATGGTCTGATTATTGACCTTAAACGACAAGAATAATGTGAGAAATTTAACAAGTGGTGTGCATAATATAAAAGAAAGTGAGACAATCACGGGACCTGACGTGACAAATCAAAGGAGGAAATCATCAACCCTCGCTCATTCAGACACCAACATTGGAGATTAATATGTATCCACTATTCTTGCATGTGGAGAAGAAGAGAAGAACAGTAGGTCTCGGGGAAAGACAAAATACAAAGAATCATCACAAGAGATCATTTAATGGATGAAGAGGCATCGTTTCTATTTTGTTTGGAGGCAAAGAGCAGTAATGGGGCGGAAACACCGTGGAGGCATTTTGCAAAGTACTCAGATTATGAAATAGACCATTATCGGCTTCCAAACCGAGTCATATAAGAGAAATACTTACTCTAGTAGGAAAGACATCAAAGAGAATATGAAGAGGTAATTAGGCATTAATAAAGACCAGTAAAGATATAAACAGTAAGAATATTATTTCATATATTATTGTCGTGTTTCAACGATTGGAGACTATCATCACAAGTATTTTGATATTGAAGGAGTGATAGTTTAAAAAGGAGTCATTATTATAGCTACTATTATCACAGATTAGAATGATATCTGCGTGATGGGCTCACCTTATGAAAGGAAATGAAACTCAGATTCAGAGGGAGTTTGACAGTTGCAAAGAGATCAAAAAGTGATGAATTTGAGCTTCAGAGGGAGAAGATAAATGATATGGTTCAGTCAACTTTTGATAATATCGGTCATTTTGTGATTGAGAGGGAGTTCACTAATGAAGGTAAAAACCTTTGAGGTAAACTTTATATAATTCTTTATTATACTAATGATGCCATATGGGCCCTGTGTAAATCATAAGGAAGTGACGACTTCCAAGTGATTATCACTTGTATTTTTTGATGTTATTGTGAGGTGACGATCTTACAATAACTTTCTTTTATCATGATAGACCTTATGAGAAGGCTGAAACAGATCATGATAAATGAATTATTACATGGTGGATTGAGTTCCTTAAAATGACCATGATCTCGTACTGTGATAGTCATCATGTGATGCTGAAACAGATCACAGTACTAAAGGTGATAGTCGTCATGTGACGCTGAAACAGATCACCGGTACCTAGCTATTGTGATAGTCGTCATGTGACGCTGAAACAGATCACAAATATTGAAGGTGATAGTCGTCGTTGGACACTAAAACAGATCACCGGTACTTATATTGTGATAGTCGTCATGTGACGCTGAAACAGATCACAATTATTAATCATGATAGACCATGTGATGGCTGAAACAGATCATGATAAAGAATTCTTGCGTGGTGGATTAATTTCATACTGTGATAGTCATCATGAGGATGCTGAAACAGATCACAGTTATTAAAAGTGATAGGCAACTGAAGGTGATATACATCCTACGATGTTGAAACAGATCACCATTTTCTCATATTGTGATAGACATTATGTGATGTTGATTCAAATCACAATTATTGATATTATTGAGTTAATATAAAACATATACTGATTTTATCTTCTCTAACTAAGAGGGAGTGTTAAGGAATGTAGCTTCGTTCAGATAAAATCATTGTTATTGAATTATCAAGTACACATTGATATATATGTAATAATAATAATATGTATTATAATTATTATATATATATCCATATAATTTATATAAGTAGATTATTATCATATTGTGATATATACATATAATTAATAATATGAGAATATAAATAAATTAATATTCATTATTATTAATATAAGTTGATATTAATTATTATTATGAGACATAATAATAATTATGTATATTAATAATAATTACTATTCAAATGAATATATAAGTTATATTAATCTTATAGTAACTAATAGACATGTCCCTTGAAATGAATAGACATGTCTTCTTGTCTTTGCCTTGTATAAAACCAAGAGATCGATGCATTTGGAAAACATAGAAGACAATATGATAATGCCATTACATTTGCAATCGATCCTCAAAACATAACACCTAGATGACGGGACTCTTTGGCACAAATTTGCCAAGTGCTTGATCCAAAACTGGCTAAAACTTATGAATGACTTGCTTGAAAGTGCATGTTTAAAATAAGTCGTGAGTACTCAAGACTTGTTGGGTTGTTAAACTATGATTGAGATTATGGTAGTTATTATATATATTTATGTTGGACATATCCAAGATGTACCAAACTCAAGGTCCCAAAAATTAATTGAATCCTATTCTTGAATTGGTTCACAAGAAACTTATAAAAAAAATTAAAAACATAGTTGAGAAACATTAAAAAATAAATGCAATTGTGGAAACCTAATTTTCTATGCAAGATAAACATTGTAGAGCTATTGTGAGTGACATTGGGTGGAGCGATATGTAGTTCCTATGAGCCAATTGCTGATTTGAATACTCCTAATGAGGAGCAATATGATGATTTGTTCATGCTATTTTCTAGTTTGACTACGACTTTTGACTATTTACCTATTCTAAACAAATAATATAAACCTATATGATTTACAATATATTATTACTCAATATTTCAACATTTCAATTATCCATTGTAGATTGTTATTTTCGTTTCTATTTTGTGCATATAACATTGATATATTATTTATATTTTTTTACTAATATTTAACATTTCAAGCATTAGTTGTCTCTTGTTACTTTTATTTCTTGTAATGTTCCCTTTCTAGCACAAGTTGTATGAGTTTGTCGTTAGCCTATTTCTCTATGGGCCGCGTAGGCTAACCAAGACATTTAAGGGACTTTGAGGCCATGTGGCCCAGATAATTTTCATTGCAGGTCAATTTGAGGTGTTTGATTTAGTTTTGACATACTTACTATTTATAATAAGTCAGTTGGGCCAGGTCGGTATCATTAGTGACTCACAAATAATATCCTATTGATGGTAATTGCTAATATCGACTAGAGATTTTAATAATTGGTTGTGATTATTAATTTATTTATCAATAAAGTTAAGTTTTTAAGTTAAATTAAAATATTTAACTTTATTGATATGGGGACTTAAGTTAAAGAGAAAGTTATTTTAAGTGACATGGGGAAATATTAAAAGAAAAGCATATGTAGAGAAATAGCTAAAGAGCATTCACGGAAAAATAGTGGTAAAAAGCAATTGTGAGAAAATAGCGGAAAACAAAAATTGCGAAAAAATAGGATAAAAACAAAATCCCAAAAAAATAGGGAAAGGGAAAAGTGATTTTAGTTATCCCAAATTGGTAAGATGAGTGAATGAGCTCTTATGAGAGTGTTATAAAAGATTTCCAAGAGCTCACTTTCAGGTAGACTGGATGAAATAAGAAATTTCTGAAATGTTGGAGAGTTATTCAAGGGTTTGTGAGGACGCAATCTCTCATGAATGACATTCTCTTCATTGTTGAAAGACACAGTCAGGAGGATCATTGAGCAACATAGTTTTGGGAATTTCAAAGGGTGTTTATTTGTATCTAATGAATCATACATTGAGGATCCTTACTTTTGTTTTAGAGATCAAGTTTCATAGTGGGTCTGAGAAGGACTATTGTGGGAAGTATAGAGAAGATTGTCTACATTATCAAGGGTGTTTTCATTTTTTGTAGCTGTTTATTTGATCCACACACTTCCAACATTGGCCGTACCACTCCATACTGGCCGTGCTACTTTCTGGGTTCAACGTGAGGCTGCTGGGCATTGTGTACAGGGTTTTGGGAGTCATCACTTGTTGATAGGAGGACATTTTTGCTGTTAAACTCAAACCAGTTAACCACACCACTAGAAACTGCATTCTAGGAGTTTTACGATATCATTCTTTTGCCCAGTCTAGACTCTTGCAACTAGTGATTAATTTTTCTAGAATGTATCTCTTCCAATGACTTGTGTTCATGGCGTGTGAGAAAGCTTCCAATGACTTGCGTTCATGGCCTGTGAGAAAGCTTCCAATGACATGCACTTCCAATGGCCTGAGAGATTAGGGTTGTTCTCGTGACTTGCGTTCATGGCGTGTGGGTAAGCTTCCTATGACGACTTCCAACAATGGACTTCCTGGTGGTTGTTGGTGTTGCTTGTTGCTTCGTCGACTATGTTTTCCAGAAACAGACTTCCTAGTGGCTGTTGTTGCTGTTTCTTCGACCACGACAGATCAAGACAAGGGCTTGCTGATACGTTTACAATGATCTGCTATGTTTAGATACTTGCGTCTTGCTTCCGGCTTCATACTCAATTTTTTGAATCATTGTGGGGGCGTTGCTCTTCATGCAACTTGGTTGCATGGTTTGCAATTGTCATATGAATGAAATTTACTTCTACTACTTCTCCTGATCTTTTTCTTGCCTGGGCTCGAGGTCTGTAATTTCACCTCACTTCATCTCTTCGCATTGAGTTTTGTTAGCTTCTTCTGCTTTGTTTAGACTAGTTTTTGTCTGACATGGAGCCACGAAAGGCTGATCCTCCTCCCCCATTACTTACTCCTCTACAGACCTATCAGAGGAAAACAAACGATACAACATTAACTGAATTGTTAGAATGGGTCTCTATTTGTTGGAGTCAGAGAGGATACCATTGAAGGTTACTGATGATGCATTAACAAAGATATTAGAGCAGCTTAGCAGGCTGGAGGTTGAGAATAAAATAATGAAGGTTTTAGTCCAAGATATCTCCATCAAACTTGATTCTGTCACAACAGAAAACAATGAGCTTCGTTGCCTTCTCATGGAATAGGGGGTTGTTAAACCAATCATTACTGAACTACCGACCAAGCAGTTAGAGCTTGGCAATAAGGACTCTTAAATTTGAGACAAAGAGGCAGTTGAAGTCGTGGGCATTAGTATACAATGGTGGGGATACTCCTCTCGCTGGCATTGAGGCATTGGTCTACTCTAAATTGATAGAGGAACGAGTTAGAAGAGCAAGGGAACTCAACTTGAAGGTTTGTGGCCTCTCGTCTTTCAGTACCAAGCCATTGGATGCAACATACACATTCCTCTATGATCAACTTGAACTTCCAGATATATCTCTTGATAGGGCCTGGGTTGGATATGACTCTACTCTATTTTTACAGTTCCTCTATTCCTTGGACAGGCTACACGTGCTCAAGGCATGTAGGAAACTCTTCACTTTGCTATCTAAGATCTTTCTTGATGAGGATCTTACTAAATCCTAAGTCACATAACTTAAATAGGCCATAGCTCTTGTAGATATTGCATGGAGAGACAAGTGGGCTGTGATCAAGAATTTAAAGGCGGTTATTAGGGACAACTTTCCTCCTGGGTGGGAGACCAGACATGTGGCTGCTAAATGATGCTCCAGGTGCCGAGTTGCTGTGGGCGTTCTAGAGATACAAACTTTGTAGGTTCATTGTTGGAATTGCAATGGTTCAATTTGGTCCTCATTCGGTCTTCTTCAGGATGCTTTGGATTCCTCGGACTTGCTTTTCCTCACCGAGACATATGAGAGCCCTGTATGCCCTCTTCCCACTATTGTAGGTTTTCACTAGATATCAGCCTTTAGGAAAGATATAAGGAATTCAGGTGGGGTCTGTGGGTTTGGTTGGGTTGCTTGCCTTGCTAGTGACCGACTGCATGGTTTTGTTTTAGTTATTTTGTCAGATGGCCATGCTAGATTCATGTGGGTCCAAATGTCTCGCACTGCCCTCGTGTTAGAGACATCTACTTTGGGGTATGCTATTTTCCTCCAGCGACCTCCCCCTACGCTGTCCACAATAGCCATGATAGGGACCCCTTCCTGACCTTTATGACAACATCACCCAGTTCTCTACGATTGGGGAAGTTCTCCTCGACGACTTCAATGCCGCCACTCAGACTACACAGACTCCCCTTCATAATTGGGCGGTTGACTCTCTATGTACTGAGGATTTGGATCCGGCTTATATGGGGCTCCATAGGGTATCCAAGGATGCGGTTGGTCCCCTGACCAAATATGGCAAACATCTTCTTTAGTTCAGTGAGTCTTTGAACTTGGTGGTACTTAATGGGTTATCTTGTTTTCCTGGATCACACTTTTTCATTTACAAGCCTCATGGTGGTGGTGCTAGCATGGTGGATTACACTCTCTCCAGGAAGTCCATCTCTTCCGTTAGCCACTTCTCCATTACCCCCTCCCTCTTGCTGACCATGCTCTGCTTCGTTTCTCAATCCCTTGCATTCCCTCACTCTCCACCCCCTCTCCTCTTCCCTCCCTGACCCTTCCCCTTGTACCATAGTTCACTTTGACGATGGCAATCCTAACATCTTTGCCCACCATCTTTGATAGCTTCTAACACCTTATCCCCTCTTCTCTATTTTGGGTTGCGTCGCCACCAAATTCTCCCATCTGTCCACAACCATATGGGAAGTCACCATGCCTTCTTTCCCTCATTTTTCCACCCTTCAGCTCCCCCCACCTAGGCCATAAAACACATGTCCTATGAACAAATGGTACGATGAGGATTGTAAGGGCTCTCATTAGACCCGCGATTGGTCTTAATGCTCCACCACCCTTCTTACGCCTCCCTCAAGGCCTCCTACCACCATCTCCTCCACCATAAGAAACGTCTTTACATTTCCCAGCGTAGATGCATCCTTCGTGCCTCCCTCCACCGTTCCCCCTAGTCCTTTTGGCATACACTTTTCCCCTGCCACACCCACCTCCCCTTTGAGCTTGACCACAATTCACTGATTTCCCATACCTCAGAGCTCTATGCCGTCCTCGATCAACACACTTTCCATGTCAACTCCCCTCATTCTCATCTTTTCTCCTACATCATCAGGGAGGTGGTTAGAACTATGAATTCAAGCAAGGCAACTGACGAGGAGGGTTTTTAGGCCGAGTTCTTTAAACATGAATTTACGGTTCTGGGGTCCTATTTAGCCTATTACTTCAACAATGTTGTTTGCACGGGTTTCCCTCCTTGGTTGCACCACATCATCCACCCGATCCACAAGGTGATACCTGCTTCAGACCCAACAATTACAGGACCATCATGGTTGGGCACACTTTCTCCAAGTTGTATACCATGACTCTCCATATTCTTCTGTCAAGAGAGTTGGATCATCCTCACATCCGTGCTGAGGGGCAGGTCAGTTTTAGACCTGACTATCAAACTATGGATCACATCTTGACCCTTTGGGGCATCATTGAGGAGGCACGCCATCACTCCTCGAAGGTGTATTGCTGCTTTGTGGACTTTTGCAAAGCCTTTGACTCGGTTCCTAGGATGAACCTCTTTCAGAGGCTCCGAGATATCAGTATTTCAGAGACTCTTTTGGCAGCTATCATGAGACTCTACGAGATGGCTTTGAGCCATCTCAAGACCCCTTCTGGGTTCTCAGACTTCATCAGGCGCAATATTGGGGTTAAGTAGGGCTGCCCCTTGTCGCCTACTCTTTTCGGTATCTACATTGATGACTGGAGTGGTACTTTCAAGACCATACTCTTCTAGGGGACGGTTGCCTTTTTCACCAGGTTCTGATCTCTATTCTTCTTTTTGCAAATAATGTTCTTTTGGCCTCCTCTCCGGAGGCTTTACAGAGATAGCTAGACGGTCTTTCGTCCTTTTGCGAGTTTCGGTATTTCACAGTTAATTTGGGGAAGACCAAGGTGATGGTCTTCAATTCTCTTAAGACCTGTCACCTCCATTCTTCTTCAAAGGTTTGGAGGTGGAGATCTTTTCCTCATACACATATTTGGGGGTCAAGTTCTCCGGGCCTCGCTTTACCATGAGATCAACCCCTCAACCACGGATAAATAAGGGGTATGGTTCATTGGCCCTCCTTGAGCTACAGTGTTTCAGGAAGCACTTCTAGGACACTCTCTCCAAGATGACACTTATGGATACACTTATCAGACCTACTGTTCTGTGTAGTTCAGTGGTGTGGTTTCCCTCTTAGCTGGATTCTGATTGGGCTTTTGTTGAGTGGGTTCTGATTCTCCTCCTTTGGCACATTATCTGGTGCAAGCAATCCATTCTGCACAACATTATTCTTGCAGAGTTTGGGGCTCGTCCCTTCAGGCCTGAGGCCATTTTTGATTTGATCTGGTACCTTCACCGCCTCCGAGGCTTTGCTGATTCGGGGGATGGGCATCATAGATACCTCTACCTCACCTACCGCTCTTCAGAGTCTATCGTTTCTTCTGTTATCTCCTTTGGTTGGGCTTGCGGATGGTTCGTTGAGACTTTGGCCCTTCTCGACTCCATTGGGACTAAGATGGATCACCTACCTCCCTTCCAGTATTCTCATGATGCTCCCCCCCATCTTCTTCCTCCCCGCCAGGAGCTGAATAGGTGCATCAGAGATGACATATATAGACAGTTCATTCTTACTATTTTGGTTAACCCCCATGAGGGTCTTCTCCCTAAGATGACCTTTTATGCGGAGAAATTTCTAGAGTTGAAGGACGGACTCATCGTCAACCCTTCCTACTTATCGCACCACTGGTCACATTCGCTTAGTTTCCCCCTTGGTTCTTTCAGAGCGGGTTCACATCGTGTCCAGTGCGAGATCAACCATCATATTGACAGAGTAGACAGGATTTGTCAGCTTTTCAGCATCGTGGAGGTTGAATCAGAGGAGCACTTCATCTCTTACCGCCCTTTATACTACGAGATCAGATGGAGGTTCTATTGCCTCTTCGGGGAGGCATGGTCGGTCCTGTTTCAGATATATGGACTAGAGGTGCCTTGCCCTCTATTTTCAAGGAGCCATTAGGCTTCGGGACCAGACACTCCAGCATCGACATCCTGTGACGCCTCAGTCTTGTCCGCTTATTACTTCCTACTTCATAGGGCTTCACTCAACACGTAGCACCAAGTATCAGCTTGGCCCCGCTCCTTATTTCAGATCTGTGAAGCCTAGGATGGGCTCTTGTCAGCAGCAACCTTGCTCTTCCCGGATCTCTCCGAAACAGCCCAGGGCTCTGATTGGTCCTATTGCTTATCCTTCAATCTAGAGGTTCTTCACGGTTGCGCAGACTCCTTAGTAGGGTTCGGAAGGGTTCCTTTTTCCTTCGGACCCCTCTTGCTTTTTTTGTTTTGGTTGTTGTTGCTTCCTTTCTTCGGGGACCATTTGGTGCCCCTGTTGCGGGCTGGCCCCTTGTGTTGTTCTTGGCAGTCCCTTTGACCCCTTTTGTGGTCTCTTGTTGGACATTAATAAATTTATCTTATCTTATCTTATCTTGGATGCTGGTTATTTCTGGAAAGAACCTGTGACTGCATATACAGATTTATGGTATTTTGAAGGCTTATTCTGTGATCGTGCTATTGCCCTTTGATCACTCAAGCTTGGGACCTTAGACGCAGCATCTATCCTGAGCTTTCTTTAACAAGTTTGAAGATTATCTTGTCTTGAACATTATTATGTCTGATTTGTACTGCAAAACTGTTCTGTGAAATCTGAAATACATCTATTGTTATCAGCGCCTTATCTTATGTCATATTGCTTAGTTCATGTTTATGTATTATTTCCAATTTTGAATGAAATCTGAAAGTCCATTTAACAAATAACAACAAACAAACATATACAACTGCAAACTAAGAAGGAATCATGAAAGCTCAGTAATCAGCTTACAAGCAAATGGTTTGACAAAATTACAGTGAGTGGAAAGGGCATAAAAAGGTGGTTAGTAAGGGGGCATCTTACATTTCTGTTATGCACATACTATTGATGTTATTATTGAATTTCTTTATAAGTTTATTTATTTTTGTTTCCATGGATGTGTCCAACTTAAAGCCATACTGAATTGATGGTGCCAAAAAAAATCATTAGACCTCTATACTAAATCTATGCCTTGGTAAGTTAGGTTCTATTTAATGATCAAAACATGAACCCAAATCTCAAATGCCAGTGTTGAATGGGCAAATTCTTAGTGAATGAGATAATTAGCATTGTGATGAATTCATTTATGGAGTCAAATGCTTGGATAATTATGAGAAGCTAGATGACATTATTTTACATAATGTAATCACTACAATATGGAGATTGGAGATGGTGGGGAGGATATATTATGGCAACATGTGTGGGCTACAAGGTTGACAAAACCAGAATGCTGTCATATATCCAATAAATGAACTATTTTACAAGAAGATAAATAAAATTAGGTTAGACTTATTTTTCTTTTGGAAGAAGCTTATAGGGTCACAATTTTCCATGAAATTTCTACCTCTTCTTTTTGGGATATTTACTATTGATTAAACCTTGCAAGATGGAGTATTACATGATGAATAGAGATCTTGTGTTTGAATTATTTTCTGATTAAATGGTGAGGGTTCTATTTGGGTACTCTCCCATGAATGCAAGTAAGTTTGATACATATACATTGATTTGGATGTTTTACTATTTTATATCAAATGAAAAGTTTAGCCAATAGACTTGAAAGTAATAGTACTAGGCTAGTACACAAAAAGCCTAAAAAGCTGAAAAATTAGCATAACTTATTCAATTACTCATATACACATATACACCCTAATGACCAACATCACCACTCAGAATTGTACCAACCTTCCATTTCTCATACAACTACTTCAACCCTCTATTGGCCCCAACCAATTGTTGTGCTTGCATAGCCCATGCTAAGCCTAGGGAATTTTACTCTATGGAATACCTTGAGTCAACTTTTGGCATGATCCAACTTTCTAGAGTCAAGCGAAGGTATTGCAAATGTGCTTGAGAGATTGAGACTTTCAAGATTCCTTGTTATGATTAATCATTAGATTCTCCACTACACTTTACAAGTTTTTGTAATAAGATTTTATGTCTTGCAACTTGTGTATTAGTGACTATTTTATACCAAATGTGGAGAACATCAACCTTAGAGGCATTTCCTAAAAACCCTTTAGCTTCTTGTAATTGGTTCTCCACCTTAGGCAAAACCATTATGTTACTGAAGATTTCTAAGAGGAAGAGCTGAAGTAGCCAATGTTGCAACATTTGTATGGGATTGCCACAATCAATTTCTTTTTGAAATCCTCATGAAAGGACAATTGGACTTAGGAGGTGTAGAATCATTTGTGCTAGAATCTCCCAAGATGGCTTTGAGAAAGCTGAATGCAACCAACTCATGATAGTTGAGATTGCAGCTAGTCCTTTTGTTTGAAACCCTACCCTATGCAAAGAGTCACAAGGAATTTTTTTGGATGGCAAGCATGCCATTGCAACCCACTTTATAGTGAATAGAAAACCACCAAATGTACTTTGCACCAGAAACACCATCCAAACATGCAAGCAACACCTCACAATCAATCTCCTTGAGATCACTAGTGCTTTCCATTTATCCTCATTCTCATGTGCCAAATTTTATTACTAACATGATGGGAATTAAACAATGGTCTCGTCAAATTTATGAAACAATATTCCCAACTTAAAGAACTTTAAAACATGTATCTAGAGAACCATTAACATGAGTGTGACAAAAATTGACATGTGTGGCATAATGTCATAGGTTGAGCTGGTAGAGTACATGTGTTGTAGAGGATTTAATGTGGTTTTATAATTAAGAATTCCTCCAATTCCAATCAAGACTATAAGTCGATCTTGATGAACTCCTTTAATGGCCAGTGCGCCAATTGCCTTGTTTACTTTGCCATAGAATTGTGAAAATATAATTTCATTGAAAGACTTGCTTTGATTAATTGCTTCTTCTAAAATGCTTTGAAAGTTTTCAATGTGGGTAAAACACATTGCTAAGGTCGTTGATAATCAGTAGTGACTCTCCTTCCATCACTAGTTTTTTTATAGATAAGAGTTAGCTAGTGATAATCCCATAGTAACTATCCATTTTGCTTCATTATTACTGCCTAATATGATAGATCCATCATGGACAAAAGAGCCTTTTCATCCTAGATGCTTAACTCATTTCTCGCCAACCCTAGATTTTCTCTAGAAGCCCCATCAAAATTGAGTTTTAGGAAACTCGAGGGTCTCAACCAAACAACAAAGTTTCTTGCCAGTTTCTTGTCTTTTAACTCTTTACAAAAGTTTTTATGTTTTGATTGTTATTCCAATATGACCTTTTCTTATATCTCATTGTATGGTGCTATTTTTCCCATTTCTTTTATGTAACTTAAAATTTGATGAAATTCATGGGTTGGTGATAATAACAAAAGAGAAGAAAAAATAAATAAATTGTGCAAGTAAATTCAGAAGTTTTTGTATTTGACAAAATTACATTCTCAAAATGGATTGAATGCTTGACGAGTATTGTGGATCATACCCCACATTGAATGCTATATGAATAATTTTGAAATGAAGTTCAATATCCTTGCTAGAAAAAATGGAGCAAGGGCCAAAAAATGGTAAACAAACAAATAGGTGAATTTACATATGATGAATTGGTCATTGAGCAACCCAAAATTTGTAATCTTATGACTTGGCAAATTTTGGTAGATCCATTGTTGATGTTGAGTTTTCCAGATCACTGCAAATGTAATAGCATTGCCATGATTGTTTTGGTATGTATTTTCCAAATGCAACAATCTCTCTTATTTATATTAGGAATGAGACTATGAGAGACATGTCCCTTCATGGGTCATGTCTATTCATTTTATAATGTTTCATTATACAATCATATATTAGAATAATATAAATTTGAATAATATATATTAATAATAATATAACATATATATATCATATGTATATATATATACACACACACACATATATATATATATACAAATAAAATATATTATTATTAATCAATATCTAAGTATTATATGTATTCTAAGTGATCATACGACTGAAGCTACAAACATTAATACTCCCTCTTAGCTAGGGAGGATGATCAAACAGAATGTGTTGTGGTCTCCCTTGTCAACACATATGACCCTAACTATAGCCATACAAAACATCAACACTCCCTCTTAGCTAGAGAAGATAAAATCCATCAAGGTAATAAATCATTAATTTTGATAGAGTGGAGATATCACCTCACTGTGATATCAGGAGATATGGCATATGCAAGAATATCAAGTCACATGATGTTCACCATAGCTCATAAATATCCATGGTATGTCTAATGACAATACGTCTCATGTTCTCTGTCATATGGATACTAAGTTTACGTAGAGGCACGTCACTATGTGATATGTTTCATAGGGTCCAATCAATATGTAATACTAAGTTCAGAAAGGATCCTAATATGATTCATATGGATACTTAGAAATCATATATTACATAATTCGTGATATGAAGTACCACCTAACATGTGACACCAAGTTTTACATATCACCTAACGTGTGATATGAGAAATCACCATGTGATACCCAGTTTTCAATATCACCTAACATGTGATATGAGGAATCACCTAACATGTGATACCCAGTTTTGCATATCACCTAACATGTGATATGAGGAATCACCTAACAAGTGATACCCAATTTTACATATCACCAAACATGTGATATGAGGAATCACTTTTGATCGTGATACCTAGTTTTCATACCACCTTGATATGAGGAATCACTTTTGATCGTGATACCTGATTTTCATATCACCTCAGATCGTGATACAAGGATATAGTAATTTGAGAACATTACATTCCCCTTACATATAACCCTATTATGGTATGTGCACTGACATATAAATGTCTACCATAACGAATCTCCATTACAAGATCATCACCTTGTAATCATCAAATACAAGTGTTCATTGTCGAAAAGTCGTCACCTTTCTCCAATGTTCACAGGAGGGCCCATAAGTCCTGGAGTCACACACGTGAAATCCACCTTGACTCATGTCAGAGGATGGATCCATCATGGCTCATCCCAAAGGGTGGAAACAAGGGCTTTCACCTTAGACTTCTCTCTCAAGGAGAAGAATGCAATAACATACAAGATAATAGATGAAACTCCTTTTCATCTAAGGCTTCATTCTCCAACATGCCAAGTTTATCTCGAAGGTACACAACCTTACCTCTAGCAAGAAACTTGGTGAGAATATCAGCCATATGTTTTGTAGGGATAAGGTACCTTGAATAGCATACTTATGCACTATATTTCTTATATAGTTTGCATCACTCTAGGTGAAACCCAAGTTATGTAGGAGATAGCATAAAAGCATAGACTTCTCATGATCATAGACTTCTGGATGCTTCCTTTAAGGTCTTGTAACAACCTCCTCACCTCCTCGTCCAAGGTTGTTTTAGATGAACTATTATACTACCTCTGAATCTAATATCAACCTTCTACGAGCAAGGCGTGTCTTTGTTCTTTAGTCTGTATTAAGCTCTTTTCTTGAATTCCCAACCATCTATCTAGGAATATTATGACCTAGATGTCTGCATAAAAGCCTTCTAGTTCACATACATGAAATTTCATCATTTGAATCGTAATTTTTTTTTCATTTGATAGCTTCCTGGTCACTAGGGAAACCATCTCGATATGGTTTACTCCCTCTGTATCAATATGACCAAGATCCTTGAAAATCAAATAAGGCATATCCTCTAGATGTTGTACTGACTCCCTCTGAATCTTTGAGTACTAACATCAACATTTAACCTTCTCGTCCAAGGTTTCCTCTGATGGTTCATCAGACTTCTTCTAAATGTGATATCAACCTTCTGACCTTCTCATCCAAGGTTTCCTCTGATGGTTCATCAGACTTCTTTTGAATGTGATATCAACCTTCTGACCTTCTCGTCCAAGGTTTCCTCTGATGGTTCATCAGACTTCTTCTGAATGTGATATCAACCTTCTGAACTTCTCATCCAAGGTTTCTTCTAAAGGTTCATCAGACTTCTTTTGAATGTGATATCAACCTTCTGACCTTCTCGTCCAAGGTTTCCTCTGATGGTTCATCAGACTTCTTCTGAATGTGATATCAACCTTCTGAACTTCTCATCCAAGGTTTTTTCTAAAGGTTCATCAGACTTATTTTGAATGTGATATCAACCTTCTGACCTTCTCGTCCAAGGTTTCCTCTGATGGTTCATCAGACTTCTTCTGAATGTGATATCAACCTTCTAAACTTCTCATCCAAGGTTTCTTCTAATAGATAAAGTGTTAGACTCCCTCTGAATTTGATAGCAATCCTTCTTTTCCTGCAAGAGCATCCTCAAAGAAATATCAAGGCAAATAACTCTTATAGTACGTATTGAATAAGAGAATAAGAGAGATTAGAAATACAATTTACTTAGAAATTGAACTAAAAATACTAATCTCATGTAGTTAAAGACTATTCTTTAACTTCTCTTACTAACATAGATGCACACCCTTCAAACAATAACCTTCATTTCCGTATACTTTGAACATTATAGCATATAGTGTGCTTATGAGTTCTATAACTCTTGAGTCATGAGAAACACAAACTCTTCTGCAAGAGCAAGCACTTTGCTTTGAATTCAGGCCCACTCTCCATGCTCGGCTTGTCAGTTGAAATATAATGTTGCCACATAATCATCCTTGTCAGCATGGGAGTCGACCATCACATTTTGTGGCTGCCTTCATCTGGATTGATGATAATGTGAAATCTTCCACTTGAATTTGTCAGATGGTGGCAGGACAATAATCTCTGCTCTATGTCCAACTTGCTCATTAATTTCTCACTAAATACTTTATAGGTTTGCACATAAGGGAAATCATTCGCAGGTCTCTCCTTCGTGCGCATCAATAAATATATTGCTAGCAAACTGATCTGAGGCAATATCATCATGACATAGAGGAATGAGGTAACAGTGTTTGGACTGATTTGCATCCATTACTGTGACCGCTGCTTATGCTCATAGTACTCCGAGTGATTCGCAACAATATTTCGTACATATTGAGTATTCACAGCATCACATCTACATATTGGCCCATGAAGACGTTTCCACCACACCTCTATGGGTTCGATATCTTCACATTTGAAGTCAACATGCGATATATACTCTACTGACAATCTGTTGGAATATAAATGCTCCAAACTATATCGCTTCTTTTGTGTCCAATAAGATACTGTCAATTTTCCTTCTGATCTTCAGATAAGGTGGTTTGTGAATGATGAACTCGTCATCCTCGATTCAGCAATATCACATACGGCTCAAAACTTTGAAACTCTCAAGGCTGACCATTCAGGGAAACTTTCATCTTGAAGGTTATAGGCTCACACTGGTAAGGATTTCATTTAGGCCAGATACGAATGCCAAAGTCTATCAATGTTTATAATATTTATGATGTAGTGATTCCTGAATGCGTAGAAGGTTCAGTTAGTATTCCTGAGACATTCATTTTCTCTGTTTAGACACAAATATTATCATTTCATGGTATGATCATTGGTGTATATCTGCAATGTCCTGAATCTTGAAAGCTACTGTTCCAACTTGATGAATCAATGTAGGATATATGAATTAAGGAGGAATTTTGGAATTTTCTGTCTGAGATTTGTCGCTCCCAATGAAAACAGTGATCAGTCATGTTCCTTTGATAGCTATTTCAACTGTAGGAAGGTATTTCATGTTGCATTTTGTTCAGATTAATAATGGAAGTAATCCAATCTGCAAAACATATCTCCAATATATATTAATGTCTGTAATCCAATACGTATATTCTCTGCAATATACTTGTTATGAATTTGCAATATGTATAATACCCTCAACGATATACATCTTCTATTGTATGTGTTATCCTCTGCAATTATATGTGTTGTGATCTTATATATACACCACGATCCTCTGTACATCTAAGATAATATATCTTTGTGATAATATATGTTGTGATCTTATATACTACAAACTTATATATTCTGCGATCCTATGTTATATATTCTCTGTGGTATATATCTTTAGCTAGCGATCTTCAGTATGCACTCTGCAGCAATATGAACCACGATAACTATAATGTTTTATGCAATCGAAATGTGTCACAATAACTATATTGTTTTCCATGTGTATCAATATCTCTGATATAATATGTCTCCTGCGATGATGGTCGTTGTGTACAAAAGATCTTCTTTGATCAATATCCAACTATAATGTGATGACATTTCTTCGATATGTGAAACAATCTTCACTTCATTCATATCATCGTCTGAATAATTATATAATATACATAACACAGTGATACATTGCGCATCTAATATTGGTAGTGACATTGCGTGGAACAATGGGATCACCAAGCTCATGTGACATTAAGGAGGGCCTGCTACCATAGCTGTGGGAGAGTACCGTACTAATCTCAGAAGATACCTTCGATATGTTTTTATTTAATTTTTCCTACTTCACCCAACTAGATTTACTCAACAATATCCTGATAATGGACTATCAGCCCCTGACCAGGAACAAAATAAATATTAATCTCCAATTTGAAAGTCTTGCACTGTAATGTGTTTGCACAATCGATATTTCAGATGTCTTTGATTTTCTCTATTTTACATTTGCAGTCTAATCTGGCTCTGATACCATGTTGAGTTTTCCAGATCACTGCAAATGTAATAGCACTGCTGTGATTGTTTTGGTATGTATTTTCCAAATGCAACAATCTCTCTTGTTTATATTAGGAATGAGACTATGAGAGACATGTCCCTTCATGGGACATGTCTATTCATTTTATAATGTTTCATTATACAATCATATATTAGAATAATATATATTAATAATAATATAACATATATATCATATGTATATATATATACATACACACATATATATATATATACAAATAAAATATATTATTATTAATCAATATCTAAGTATTATATGTATTCTAAGTGATCATACAACTGAAGCTACAAACATTAATAGTTGACTCAAACTTTGTGACTTGGCAAATTAAGAAATACTCATATTCCTAAAATAACATAAATTTCAAAAATACAATTACAAAACATATGAATAAAGTCTATAGAATGTTGGGGAAGTGTATTCTATTATACTTGAATTAAAAAGGCACAAATATTGCATCAACTTGTGAATAAAACAGCCAATAATATGATATATGAATCTCATGATGACTGAAAAGCATTGTCAAAAATTACAATTTGATGCACATTCCAATAATTTATATTTTTCTCTTCGCTGTAGACATCCTAATGATGGATGAAATTCTGCTTCTCAATCTAGCAGGTAGTGATTCCTGGGTCACCATCATCTTCAAACATGAAGACATCCTATCAAATGCTTTTCGCTACTATTTCTGCTGCAACCTCCTTTACTTGCCTGTCAAAATTAGCAATATCTTTTTTTTTTAAACATGGGTTCTCATTGTGAAGAGTCTAGTTGCTATCTGAATTAATGCCATCAATTCATTCATTGCATCACTATTAGATGTGTCCATGTTTTTGAGACAATGAATTTTTACTGCATGAGACACTTTTGTGTCAACTTCTTGTGTTTCTTTTTGTGTATGGCATTAAACAAGCTTCAGTCGCACTCACATCCAAAAGCACTAAAAGGTTGGGACAGGGACAAGATTCAAAGGGGTAGCTTTTGAGGATTTGAGGTTTTTGTGCCCCAATATTCCCACCAATCAACTGTAAATAATAATTTCACAAGTCTGTATGTAAGCCATAATTATATGCTTCAAATATTTGAAGTGAAGCGAAATGAAGATTGATATTTTCTTTACTTGGTGCTTGGGTGGCTCTGCCTTGGATAACTACTAGCGTACACAAGAGCCTCCTCTTCTATTTGCTTATATCTTAGCAAATTTATCTGGTCTCTGCCCTCTTCTTCAAGTGTTATCTCCTCAATGTATGTTGTGAAGTTCTCCATAACATGCCCATCAACAGTCTTGGAGACCTTCCTATAGAAAAAATGGGGATTCAGTTTTGTTGTGAGGTTTTCACACCATCGCCCCAAAGAATTTGGGGAACCCCAATTTTCGAGCAGGCCTTGACAATTTTCCTAGATCCGGGTATTTGGGTGCCTTAGTGAATTTTGGGCGATCCAGGGGTTTTGAAATGAAAATTTTACACCTTGGATATTTTGAAGTGCCTAGGAGGGTATTTGCTTGTTTTCACCTTGTGCGAAAGTTGATTTTCTTAAACAGTCGATTTTGTCTCCAGGCCAAATGAAATTCGATGAGAAAAAATTATTTTAAGATCTAGCAGGATAAAATTGCAAATTTTGGACTTGGATGAATTTTGGAAAATTGATATAATTGCATAACTCGAACATTTTCCAAAATTTAATTGTGAATTTGGATATTTTTGGAAAAATCTTGTAAATTTCTGGTGGTGAAAATAGAAATTAAATGAAATTTGAATTAAATTGCTAATTGGAGATAATAAATTGCAAAATAAAAAAAAAATTAAATTAAATTGCCAAATGGAAATTAAATTGCAAAATGATTTTTGGGTTGCAAAATAATAAAAATTAATTTTGGTTGTCATGATTAAATGCATTAAAATCATATTTTTGGGTCGAGTGTTTGTAGTTTAGAAATTTAATTTGGGCCCCTTTGTGTGTTAAATTCAATGTATTTTAAGGCCTAAGAGGTGTGAAATTCAATGCAAGTTATTGGGTACACAATGGGGAAGGTTTAAAGCTATATTGGAGGCCTAAATGACCGTTTTTCAAAATTTTAATTTTAAGGCCTATGATAATTTTAGATTTGGCTAATTTAAACCCATAATTTTGCACTAGGCTGACCCAATTTTAAATTAAAATTAAATCCCCTAGGGCTGTGCAATTTATTTCATTTAATTCATGTTAAATTTGACAAATTTTAATTTATTTTTTCCCTCCTATAAAGTTGGCCCTGCTTTTTGCAGGGAAAAATTTGGTATATAAGGAGGCCTCCCCTCCACTCATTTCATCATCTCATTCACTTCTCTCCATTTCTCTTGGCAGCGAATTTGAGGAGCAGATTTGAGCAAGGAGAGGCAGCGAAAATCTGAAGGTGGAGTTGCGAATTTGAGCAAGGAGAAGCTGCAAAAATTTTGTGGAGGCTGAATGATAAAGAACATTTGCGAAAATCTGGGCAAGGCACTTGCAAATTCTGGGCAGGCCTGCTATTTTGAAGGCAGCAAATTTTGGGCAGGCCTGCTGTTTTGAAGGCAGCAAATTCTGGGCAGATTGCTGTTTGAGGGGCAAACTTGCGAAAATCATAGAAAGAGCTACAAATTTGTCAAAGGCTGCTAATTTGAGGGCAGATTTGCGAAATTTTTGGTGAGTAGATTGCAGATTTTTTTTTGATCTTCTTCTTCTTTGGTGGAAAGTGATTATTTGGTGTAGAAAAGGAAAATTTTCGATTTTGAGTAAAGGCTGGTTGATAAAGTAGAATTCTTCCTTGTTCTTATTGGGTTCTTTCCTCCATTTTTGCTTGCATCATCCATCCATCACTTCATCATTTCATCTAGGGCTTGAAGTTGGGAGATATAAGCGTAGTTTTCATCTAGGATTTGGAGAAATGAGATATAAGTGGTAGTCCCACCCCTATGAACGAAGTTGGGAGATATAAGTGTAGTCCATCTCATAAGTTTTCGAAGAGGCAGAAATAAGTGGTAGTTCCATCCCTAGGCGGAGAGGCAAAGATAAGTGTAGTGTGATAGGCATTGAAGAGGCAAAAATAAGTGGTAGTTCCATCCCTAGGATTGGAGGGGCAGAGATAAGTGTAGTCCCACCTCACTGTAGAAAGAAGGGGCAGAAATAAGGGTTAGGATGGCGGATGCTAGTGCAAGCAAGAACCCAAGGGGAATGTATACCAAGGAAAACAAGGAAGACATGATGCTTAAGACCTCCTTCTCAAAATTGAAGCGAGTGGGTGACACCAACATTGGCACAGTGGGCATGGTACAATAGAGAATTGGTTGCAGGAAGGCAAGAAAGGAGTTACCAAGTCGTCAAGGCTCACCAGGTCAGATTTCAAATCAGAGTATGATGACCTCATTGTGCTTCTCAACCGAGTCATGGGCTTCGCTCAAGGTATGCAGTTTGAAACTTGGATGTACTATTTTATTGAAGGAATTGAAAATGGAAAAAGAAAGTTTGATTGGGCTAGGATCATTAGTGAGAATTTAGAGTTGCAACTTAGGATAGTGCAAAATTAGATTCAATTCTACATGCGGTCCTACCTCTTCTATTTGATTGCAAAGTTGTCGGTGATGCTTTGCTAGTCGAACCAAATCCAGATTTGGGGAGTTGCATTGCACCACTATGGTTGAGGCAGATGCTTATGCCAAGGGGCGAGGTTGTGGCAGTCCGAACAGTTGAAGACATTCAAGGGTTAGCCAAAGAGGAAAATATTAGTGAGGAGGCAGGTTTCATTGCAGATTGGAAGAGATTTGAAGATATTTGTGGCTAGGCAAGGCTTGGCTATTCGTGCAAGCTAGTTTGGTTATATTTGAGATGGAGGTATGGTCAAGGCAGGTGCCCCCAAAACCCAAGATTATTGAAGTAGAGGGGGGTGCATGCAAACCAAATTCGAGTAGGAAGGTTAGAGAAGACCAGGAAGGTTAAGGAAGGCAAGGATAATGGAGGAAGGCGAGACGAAAGGTTGAAAGAGGTCAAGTTCGATTTCAAGGCGGTGGCCGAGAGCAAGGCTCTCAAATTGCAAGAAGGTTCACATCCAGGCAAGCCATCGAGGCCAAGGCAAGACTACCCCAAGTGCATGGAGACCTCACCCTTTCAAGGACAGGACATCATGTACAAGCAAGTTCAAGTGGTGATGAGAAAGTTTCTAAGGACGAGCTCAAGCATCCAAGGCTTCACCTCATCTCACGGATTAAATAAATTGATAAGATAAGGTTGATGAGGTGGCAATTTCATGTGCATGCAATCAAATCATGCCGAGTGTCCTATGTTCTCATTGGTTGACAGATCATTGTAATTTTCTCATTGACCCACAAAGTTGGTGCTCTCATGTAATTGGTTGAAAGATGGTAACCCTAATTAGGGTTTGTAAGGTTTAATCTTGGCCACTCGTAATTTTGAGCCTCTATATAAGGCCATTTGTTCTCATTTGTAAAGAGAGCTATGTTGGAGAATTGTTGCCAAAATACTATCAAAATTGTTCTTCATTCATTGTTGTGGTTTGCATGGTTGATATACATGATCATTTTGGTGTATTGCATGGTTCTTCTCATCTCTCAAATTAAAGTAGGATTTCATTTCATGTTGTTAGAGTAGAAGTAGATGGCTAGTTGTATGGTGATGTTAGTGATGTTTGATAGGGATCTATATACTAGGCCACTAGCATCTTAGCGGCTTGTTAGGAAGGCTTTTGTGGTAATCAAGTCCGATCGCTGCCAAGTTCTACTTGCATTTCATCTTTCCGCTTGTACTTCAAGTTGGGTTGGAAGATTGATGTTGGTGTGAAAATCCTAAGAGTATCCCTTTGAATCATTGCACCAATGGAGGTAGTACCGCAGGCAAGCTTTCATTTGGTTGGATCTCCGTCCATTTGCTAATTTCTTCATTCATAGGAGTAGTAGTAGAGCAGTAAGCAGTTAGTGGTAGGAGTAGTTGAAAGTGAAAGTGATCAAGGAGAAAAGAACAAGTCAAGCAAGCGAAGTACCACCAAGCTATCTTTGAATGAACAACGTAAGCCCACCTACGTGATTAACCAGCAAATCACATTAATATAACTGAGTTAGTATGCACAGGTGTAAGGAACCTTGGAGTTTTCCCATGTTCTTCATAAGTAATTACTTTTCAAGAGAGGGTTGAGTGTTTGGTATGCTCTATCAAGTATTTAATTGCTATATGTTATGTAGTGGTACAAAATTGACATCAACATTATTTGGCGCTAGAAGGAGCGCCTGAACAATGTTCGTTCATGGACTATCAACAACAATGAGCTTTAATGTTATATTTGAGATGTGAGATCTTTTCAAAAATTCAAAAAATCGAAAAAAATCGAAAAATTAGGAAAAAAAAATGGGAGAAGACTTCTCAATGGATGGGCAGTGGTTTCATGGCGAGGACATTCATCCAGTTGACATTGCTCGATTTTGGAAGGCTTTGAATGCACAATTGTATCCACAAAATTTGTTCGAATTGGCATCACCTTCTGAGTGCAGGATTCATGGGACGACCACACATGATGAGTTTAATTGTTTGACATTTCTGTCAAGAGTGGAGTTGGTATTGCAAAGGAAGATGTCCTTTTGGGATATCCTCAAACCAATTCCATTTGCCAAATCAGATAATAGAGTTAACATGTTTGTGAATAGTTTCAAGGAAATGATCAGGAAGCGACTAATTGAGGAGGAACTACATGTGGAAGGTATGTTGCTCTCTGGTTGGTGTAGACTACACAATGTAAGACATTCAAAATATACTTGTCAACCATGTCGGGATATCATAAAGCAGGCCAAGCAAGAGATGGGATGGTTTGATTGTGAGCAACCAAATACAGATGAAATTTGGAGTGCATACCTTGAACGAATGAGTTTGGCATCAAAAGAAGGAAAAGAAGATCGCATTCATTACTTAGGTTGGAAACCAAAAGATGAGCATATTATGTCCTCATCCGACAAAGAAGAAAGCAACTTGCAAGAGGATGGCTTGGTTGAACCTAATGACCAAGACATTCATGTGGAAGATGAGCCTTCACACTTTACTCCTCATGAGGAAGGTGTTAAGAATGAAATTAGGGAAGCAATTTATTTCATCCAAAGAAGAGGAAGCATATTAGACAAAGATTCACACTTTGAGGAGCTAGAAGATCATAACAAGTTTGAAGAGGTGATCCTTGGTGAACTTTCCCTGATGCTACAAAGTCAAATTCTCGAGGATGAGTTGGAAGAAATCTCTAGCACCCTTCATGAAAGAAGCAATCAAGTGGACAAGTTGAACAAGGAATTGCAAGTTACTACAAGTGAATCAAGATATGAGGAAAAGTTTGGTAAAGCATTCTAGGACATCATTACCACCATATTCTTTGGGGGGATGCTTGAAGATCTTATGGAAGAAATACAAAAGGAGTCATTGCCTAAAGCCTTTCAAGGTGATCAAGTTGTTGCAAGTGGCATGATTCACCATCAACTTCGACCTCCAGAAATCTTACCACTTGAAATGGAAGTTGATGGACAACTCACAAAGATGTATGATGGTTTTCTCCTATCAGTCTTGAAGGTTCTATGTTTGGTGAGAGTCTATATAAAGAATTGCAAGATGTTCCTAAAGAGAGTTCAAATGAAAATTACATGCTAGATGATGAAGCTCCTAGTGGTGAGGATATGCAAGGATTGTTAAGCGGTGATCAAGTTGCTCCCATGGAAAAGGAAAACAAAGAACAGTTTGGGTTGATGCTACAGTTGGGTATTGTGTTCGAGCAACTTGGAGAGGTGTTTGATGGGGAGAATATCAAGGAATCCTTGATTTTTGAGGATACACTTGAGGAGATTCACAAGGATGCACAGTTCATGTTTCACAAGGACAAGCCCCCAAAGACGATATTTCATGAGCTTGATTCCAAGTTTGATCCTGCCTTGACTACCAATAAGTTCGATGTAGATGTTAGAGGGAAGGTTCATCACCAGTTGCAACCTCCTGAAGCTATGGATGATCAATTGAGGTTTGAACAAGAGTTACCACATGAAGCACACCTCGTTGTTTCTTTCCCTGCTCTTAAGGATGAAAGGTATGAAAGTTTTTATTTTGATTATGGAAATTTTGGAAAAACAACTTGTATTTGGATTGATCATGGACCCTATGAGTTGCCTCAATTGTTGATTTTTCATGATAATTTTCTTGAGTTTGAGTTGGAGGTAACAAATTTTTTTTCAGAGTACAAGGATGAGTTTGCGAGATTGAGAACTACCACCCAAACCTTGTTACTTTTGAACATCCTCAGAAACCATGTTAGATCCAGTGTATATATTAAATCGGTTAGTGTTGTCCCTTTAGAGTCTTGTACATAGTTAGGGTAGGTTTGTCTTGGACCATTTGGTTCAGGAGAGTAGTTTAGCTTGCTTTTGTGTTTGGCTTCTTTCTAGTGGGTTAGAGTAAGTTTCCTTTCAGTTGGTTAGTTTAGGTGTTTGAGGGATCTCAAGTTTAATTTGCATCAAGTCATTTGACTTGAGATCTTTTAGCTTCTCTCAGTTGAAGCTTCGCAAGTGCAAAGGGGGTCCATGTTATCACTCTTCGACGAGGTGTGTAGATTTTTACACTTTTGGTGTCAGAACCTAGAGTCCGTCTTGTTCATTTCTTGAATACATTTGACAAAGTTCAGAGGATTGAAGGTTGTGCCTGGTCGTTGGTCTATGGTAGGACTTGTACCAAATTTGGGTCAAACTCGATAGTGGCTCTTGAGTTACCTTTGACATGGTTACAACATTTTACTCACACTTAATTGCTTCGAGTTCTTGGTGTTTCGAAGTGAAAATGGACTTAGTGAAAATCATAAACATGCTTATGTGGTGGAAAGTGATTATTTGGTGTAGAAAAGGAAAATTTTCGATTTTGAGTAAAGGCTAGTTGATAAAGCAGAATTCTTCCTTGTTCTTATTGGGTTCTTTCCTCCATTTCTTGCTTGCATCATCCATCCATCACTTCATCATTTCATCTAGGGCTTGAAGTTGGGAGATATAAGCGTAGTTTTCATCTAGGATTTGGAGAAAGGAGATATAAGTGGTAGTCCCACCTCTAGGAACGAAGTTGGGAGATATAAGTGTAGTCCATCTCATAAGTTTTCGAAGAGGCAAAAATAAGTGGTAGTTCCATCCCTAGGCGGAGAGGCAGAGATAAGTGTAGTGTGATAGGCATTGAAGAGGCAGAAATAAGTGGTAGTTCCATCCCTAGGATTGGAGGGGTAGAGATAAATGTAGTCCCACCTCACTGTAGAAAGAAGGGGCAGAAATAAGGGTTAGGATGGCGGATGTTAGTGCAAGCAAGAACCCAAGGGGAATGTATACCAAGAAAGACAAGAAAGAGATGATGTCTAAGACCTCAAAATTGAAGCGAGTGGGTGACACCAACATTGACACAGTGGGCATGGTACAGTAGACAATTGGTTGCAGGAAGGCAAGAAAGGAGTTACCAAGTCGTCAAGGCTCACCAAGTTAGATTTCAAATCAGAGTATGACGACCTCATTGTGCTTCTCAACCGAGTCATGGGCTCCGCTCAAGGTATGCAGTTTGAAACCTGGATGTACTATTTTATTGAAGGAATTGAAAATGGAAAAAAAAAGTTTGATTGGGCTAGGATCATTAGCGAGAATTTAGAGTTGCAACTTAGGATAGTGCAAAATCAGAAACAATTCTACATGCGGTCCTACCTCTTATATTTGATTGCGAAGATGTCGGTGATGCTTTGCTAGTCGAACCAAATCTAGATTTGGGGAGATGCATTGCACCACTATGGTTGAGGCAGATGCTTATGCCAAGGGGCGAGGTTGTGGCAGTCCGAACAGTTGAAGACATTCAAGGGTTAGCCAAAGAGGAAAACATTAGTGAAGAGGCAGGTTTCATTGCAGATTGGAAGAGATTTGAAGATATTTGTGGCTAGGCAAGGCTTGGCTATTCGTGCAAGCTAGTTTGGTTATATTTGAGACGGAGGTATGGTCAAGGCAGGTGCCCCCAAAACCCAAGAGTATTGAAGTAGAGGGGGGTGCATGCAAACCAAATTTGAGTAGGAAGGTTAGAGAAGACCAGGAAGGTGAAGGAAGGCAAGGATAATGAAGGAGGAAGGCGAGACGAAAGGTTGAAAGAGGTCAAGTTCGATTTCAAGGCGGTGGCCGAGAGCAAGGCTCTCAAATTGCAAAAAGGTTCACATCTAGGCAAGCCATCGAGGCCAAGGCAAGACTACCCCAAGTGCATGGAGACCTCACCCTTTCAAGGACAGGACATCATGTACAAGCAAGTTCAAGTGGTGATGAGAAAGTTTCTAAGGACGAGTTCAAGCATCCAAGGCTTCACCTCATCTCAAGGATTAAATAAATTTATAAGATAAGGTTGATGAGGTGGCAATTTCATGTGCATGCAATCAAATCATGCCGAGTGTCCTATGTTCTCATTGGTTGAGAGATCATTGTAATTTTCTCATTGGCCCACAAAGTTGGTGCCCTCATGTAATTGGTTGAAAGATGGTAACCCTAATTAGGGTTTGTAAGGTTTAATCTTGGCCCTTGATTTTGCCCCTTAATCTTGGCCACTCGTTGTAATTTTGAGCCTCTATATAAGGCCATTTGTTCTCATTTGTAAAGAGAGTTATGTTGGAGAATTGTTGCCAAAATACTATCAAAATTTTTCTCCATTCATTGTTGTGGTTTGCATGGTGGATATACATGATCATTTTGGTGTATTGCATGGTTCTTCTCATCTCTCAAATTAAAGTAGGATTTCATTTCATGTTGTTAGAGTAGAAGTAGATGGCTAGTTGTATGGTGATGTTAGTGATGTTTGATAGGGATCTATATACTAGGCCACTAGCATCCTAACGGCTTGTTAGGAAGGCTTGTGTGGTAATCAAGTCCGATCGCTCCCAAGTTCTACTTGCATTTCATCTTTCCGCTTGTACTTCAAGTTGGGTTGGAAGATTGATGTTAGTGTGAAAATCCTAAGAGTATCCCTTTGAATCATTGCACCAATGGAGGTAGCGCCGCAGGCAAGCTTTCATTTGGTTGGATCCCCGTCCATTTGCTAATTTCTTCATTCATTGGAGTAGTAGTAGAGCAGTAAGCAGTTAGTGGTAGGAGTAGTTGAAAGTGAAAGTGATCAAGGAGAAAAGAACAAGTCAAGCAAGCGAAGTACCACCAAGTTATCTTTGAATGAACAACGTAAGCCCGCCTATGTGATTAACCAAAAAACCACATTAATATAACTGAGTTAGTATCCAAAGGTGTAAGGAACCTTGGAGTTTTTATCATGTTCTTCATGAGTAATTACTTTTCAAGAGAGGGTTGAGTGTTTGGTATGCTATATCAAGTATTCAATTGCTATATGTTATGTAGTGGTACAAAACTGACATCAACATTATTTCAATAACATAACATTATTGAAATCCAAATTTGGGGAGATGCACTGCACCACTATGGTTGAGGCAGATGCTTATGCCAAGGGGTGAGGTTGTGGTAGTCCGAAGAGTTGAAGACATTCAATGGTTAGCCAAAGAGGAAAACATTAGTGAGGAGGCAAGTTTCATTATAGATTGGAAGAGATTTGAAGATATTTGTGGCTAGGCAAGGCTTGGCTATTCGTGCAAGCTAGTTTGGTTAGATTTGAGATGGAGGTATGGCGAAGGCAGGTGCCCCCAAAACCCAAGAGTATTGAAGCAGAGGGGGGTGCATGCAAACGAAATTCGAGTAGGAAGGTTAGAGAAGACCAGGAAAGTTAAGGAAGGCAAGGATAATGAAGGAGGAAGGCGAGACGAAAGGTTGAAAGAGGTCAAGTTCGATTTCAAGGCGGTGGCCAAGAGCAAGGCTCTCAAATTGCAAGAAGGTTGACATCGAAGCAATCCACCGAGGCCAAGGCAAGACTACCCCATGTGCATGGAGACGTCACCCTTTCAAGGACAGGATATTATGTACAAGCAAGTTCAAGTGGTGATGAGAAAGTTTCTAAGGGCGAGCTCAAGCATCCAAGGCTTCACCTCATCTCAAGGATTAAATAAATTGATAAGATAAGGTTGATGAGGTGGCAATTTCATGTGCATGCAATCAAATCATGCCGAGTGTCCTATGTTCTCATTGGTTGAGAGATCATTGTAATTTTCTCATTGGCCCACAAAGTTGGTGCCCTCATGTAATTGGTTGAAAGATGTTAACCCTAATTAGGGTTTGTAAGGTTTAATCTTGGCCCTTGATTTTGCCCCTTAATCTTGGCCACTCGTTGTAATTTTGAGCCTCTATATAAGGCCATTTGTTCTCATTTGTAAAGAGAGTTATGTTGGAGAATTGTTGCCAAAATACTATCAGAATTGTTCTCCATTCATTGTTGTGGTTTGCATGGTGGATATACATGATCATTTTGGTGTATTGCATGGTTCTTCTCATCTCTCAAATTAAAGTAGGATTTCATTTTATGTTGTTAGACTATAAGTAGATGGCTAGTTGTATGGTGATGTTAGTGCTGTTTGATAGGGATCTATATACTAGGCCACTAGCATCCTAACGGCTTGTTAGGAAGCCTTGTGAGGTAATCTAGTCTGATCGCTCCCAATTTCTACTTGCAATTCATCTTTCCGCTTGTACTTCAAGTTGGGTTGGAAGATTGATGTTGGTGTGAAAATCCTAAGAGTATCCGTTTGAATCATTTCACCAATGGAGGTAGTGCCGCAAGCAAGCTTTCATTTGGTTGGATCCCCGTCCATTTGCTAATTTCTTCATTCATTGGAGTAGTAGTAGAGCAGTAAGCAGTTAGTGGTAGGAGTAGTTGAAAGTGAAAGTGATCAAGGAGAAAAGAACAAGTCAAGCAAGCGAAGTACCACCAAGTTATCTTTGAATGAACAACGTAAGCCCGCCTACATGATTAACCAGCAAATCACATTAATATAACTGAGTTAGTATCCAGAGGTGTAAGGAACCTTGGAGTTTTCTCATATTCTTCATGAGTAATAACTTTTCAAGAGAGGGTTGAGTGTTTGGTATGCTATATCAAGTATTCAATTGCTATATGTTATGTAGTGGTACAATACTGACATCAACAAGTTTGTTATTGCATCAATAGGTTAGTGGAATTGATTGTTCCACCTCCAATTGATAATTCACCTAATGGGTTCAATTTTTTTTCAATCTGCTTTATAATATTTTTGTTTGGCCTCATACGGGCATTCCATTGGGTTTTTCTCCCCATCTGCCAAGTGCTAAATTTTGAGTAAATGTTTTGACACCTACAAACAAATATAAGTTGCAATTAAAAATAAAACATAGAAAGTTGAACATTATATAGTAATTGGAATTTAGAAAAAGTGAACTTACGAAACACAACTAAACTTTAACTTGAAGTTTTAAGTTGTCTTGATGATCTCATAAGCACTCTTTGCAAAGACATAAATTGACTTCATGACACTATACATATATCTTCTTCGAAAAAGAAGAATGCATTCATTGTTGGCTCACCAAAATTTGCTTCAAAGGTGTTAGCAAACCTAAATGCTTTGGAAATGAAGTAGTTGCAAAGAAGAGTACTTGCTTACACAAGCATTTTCCATTGGTGTGATCTCTCATTAAGCTAAACACCCTAGGTAATTGTAGATGACCTTGGTAATACAATCAGGGTTTTTAGTTAACAAATTCACCCAATCAAGTTTGTCTATGTCCTCTAATACAAGATAAATGTAACAGGCATTGTTAGGATCCAGAAAAGTGTTAGGTACATCTCCTCAAGTAGTTGCCTTGCTACACTATTTGTCACAGCTTGGATTACTTTTTCTATACCAACATCTATAACAAGAGTCTCCAACCATCAGCCCATTCCTCTATTCATCATGTTAGTAGGTCATCTAATCATGTGACGTATGGAATCTCACTCAAGCTTTCAATTCAATACGTAACATAATGAATATCAGTAGGAAGTCTCGTTAGTAGGAAGCCTCGTTCCACCCTCACCTCCTAGGTTCTCGTTCCATCCTTTTCACCTCAATTTAGATTCTCACCATTCTTTTGTTTGTTAAAGATGTCGATGGATCCTTGGAACAACATTGAACCATTTGACGCGGTAGAAATTCAAGGAATTTGCAAGTACGTCAATCTGTCCACCCATTTGTTTATATTGTGCATTCATTCTTTTTGTAATTTTTTTTTTGTCTTCTGCAATTTTCTTTATATTTAGTGATATTTTCTGTAGCAATTACTCACCTAAGTCATGTGAATGAACCCTTTTCCTACAACAGTTATGGCTATCCCTATTTCTTGGAATGTTGGATGAAAAGTTTGTTATAGTACTGGAATATTGCACAAGTTGTGCTTGCTTTTTCATATTTCTTATGGTGTGTTGGTGTGTTTTGTGGAATGAAAAATCCTTGTAATTGCATTTGGCTAGAGCTTAAATTAGGCGCTTTAAACTCTTGGTCAAGGATATGACCAAATTAGTTACATTGAACAAAGGGTGGTTTTAGTACCAAAAATTTGCACATGTTATGCTTGCTTTGTCATGTGTTCCATGTTCCAATGTATACCTTGAAGCAAACTTGGCATGTTTTATGGAGCAATAAATACATATGACTACATTTGGCTACAGCTTAATGAAGAGGATGTTTAGTGAATTCATGGTCCATCAAAGGAGCCCATAATATCTATATTTGTTGCGCCTCAAATTCCCACGATGTTGGAATTCATCATTGGTGCTTTTGCTGTGCCTGTGCTGTGCCTGTGCTCATTTTCTCCTTTTTTTATTTTTGCTATGTCAAAGTGAGGGTCGCATCCAACATTCTTACAATCTCCAACTCAGCGGTCAAACAAAATTTAACATTGCAGCGAAAAATCCATGCAAGGTGATGTATATGATGGGATTGATGTGTCCACTTATTTTCATTCCACGCTAGTTGCAAATGACTGATCCTTGGGTGGGCCCTCTTATGGCATACTTCCACTTCCTAATTCATTTGTTACAAAGTGCAAACATTAGCATTAAATAAAGAAAAAAAATGATGGATACACAAGCATTAAAAAAACATAGAACCCTACTGTGCAAAAAACAAACAAAATGAGAAACCCACAACAAATTTCAGAAATGGAGAACCCTAGCTGGTGTAGGTTTAAAATTCAAAAGCATGTAAAACAGGAATGTTTGTGTTAAATTAGGGTTCTAAATTCTTGGAACAATGTAGAAAAAAAACATAAAGAAAGTTAAGAAAAATGATTATCCGAAAGATCTTCAAAAATCTATGAAATCTTCTTTCCACAATCGTTAAAATTCCCACAAGAGCTATAAGGGAAATGATTATTGTGAGTAAGAAATTAGTGCATGAAGCGCTTCGAAAGATAAAAATCTCATGTTTTGGGTGTGACTCTACACGCAGGGCCGAGTTGCAAACTTGGACTTGCTGAGTATTCATTATAAGTTTGGGCCTGGAATTTGTGGAGAGTTGGCTGCAAAAATTTCAAATCTATGGATCAACACATGAATCATGATCATTTAATATTGAATGTCTCTTTCTGCTTTTCAAAATTTTCCAAATATTATAAGGAATTTTGTTGGAGTTTCCGCATTAATGAAATTTTGGTTCTTATCATCATTGGATTTGGATACATACATTGAGCAGTTCACATAAATCTCAGGTTCATTTACATTTCAGAATATTAATGAACCTGGGATAATTTTCAAATCTTCTTATTCAATAGGAATTTGTTGGATACAGTCCAAATATTTTTGTCTGTGTTAGTAATATAATTATAAGATAAAAGCTATTTAAATGTAGAATGGTTTTATGATTTTATTATATTTTTCTATTGATTGATCTCGTGGATTTGGGACTTAAGACAAGCTTATATTTTCCTAATTCTTTATTCAGGAGACAATGACCTCGGAAGTTAGGGGTATTGGGTTTTGTAACCCACTAAAGATGTTTGGTTACAATTTACAAAAATAATATTTTAACTTTTAAAATGGTAAACCCATTAATTTGTTTCTGATCTTGCACCTAGTGGACACTGCTGTTTAGGTGTGCTTTCCATTTTATTACATTTCAGTTTGTCTGTAATATCTTTTAAGCAATTGCTCTATAATATATGTAGATTTTGTAGCCAATTGACAAAAAAATTATGTTATGCAGTTCCATCCACATTATTGTGACCAGGAATTGGTATAAAACATATGATAGGATTATCAATATGTGAACTTATTTTTATGCAATTTATGTTGAGTTGCTTTGGAGTTTATGCAACTATGTGAATGTGGAGGGAATTTCAGATGTATTCTTACATTACCTTTACAAATAGTAGTGCGGTACTAGCTATCTGAGTACTGCATTGAAGCAGTAATAAATTGTGATTTCAAAGCATGATTAGTAATATATGATACATCATTGAGAATTGTCATTGTATTTTGGTACTGAATTATTTGATGGTTTTCCCATTCTTTTGATTATAACTTCGATTTTCTTGTCTTTCACAGGTGTGGTCTTGCTGGTTATATTTTAGGAACAGAGTTTGAAGAAAGACACAAACATATGGCTTTGGTTGTATTTGTTCCTGTGTTCACAGCATTACTTGATACTCTTTTGCTTCGTTCCCAGGTCCTTTTTTTTTTGTAATCTCAATTCCCAGAAGTAGTTTAGATAATCAAGGAACAAGCTGGTTTGGAAACATGAAAAGAAAATAGTGCTTGAGTTGATACTACCTGCTGTGAATATCATGTCCTTCCTATGTGCTTCTGCTAGGTGTGACACCATATCTAGTGCATTGACTTCCCTTTCAAGGAGCACCAATGATAAGAAACTTTCAAGTAGCATTGGGCTAGAAATTAATTTGTTTAAAATTAAATTTTTCTTGGGTTGCTAAATCATCATTAATTTCATCAAATGGTTTGCATGACTAAAAATGTTTCTTGGAATACAGAGTTTCTACGTGTTTATGTTCAGTTTAAATTAGTGATTGTTTTGAACAAGATGTAATGATTTTTTACTTGGTTGAACTAAAAAATTGCTGCTTTAATGTGAAAGGAAATAGCTCATTGTGTGAATCAATTTATTTAGACAAGAGTGAAATTTCTAATACAGAAAAAGGCTTGTAAATAATACAGCAGTTAGATATAACTTCAGACCACAGTTAACAGACTTGGACTTGGCAGACAAACTCAGTGAGCTGATGTTTGATTTGGATTCAGGCTCAGCATGAAAAATTTAGACTTGGCATTTTTAGAAAAATTAGGTATTCAAAATATTAAAGAAAATGAATATTCAAAAATTTGGCTTAGACTTGCCCAGACTTGCCAGTTTCACAGAGTCTCTGAAATGTGTCTGCGGGCCTTATTTAGGCCTTCTTGACTTGGGAGGACGTGCCAAGTCTTCCAGATAATCAGTGAGTCCTGTTATTCTGCTCCCGACTCCACAAATATTAGATACATATATTGATACCAGATTAGATTACAAAAAACTAAGTTGAGAAATTGATTCCTTCACATGATAGGAAAGTATAGCTTTCCCTGATAGGTACTAGGCACTTTGTCCAGAATTTATAGGCCATTAAAGAAAAATATTGCTATTCATGACTGTGTGCAGAAGAGAATCGATGACTTGTTATTGTCTATGAACATGAAGTTTTGGCAGATGCAAACCACTCCTATCATGATTCATACTTGAAGCATATTTGACTTGCATGATGTCCTTTGTCTGGAATACCGGTTTAAGCTTTGATTATATTTTTGATTCATCATCTGCCAATACATATAATGGCTTTTCTAAGGTTTGGGAATCTATGTCATTGTAATTCTATCATACATGGTTACTAAATAGCATCTGCCCTTAGATGTGAACCTAAGTTGTGGTTTGGGCTTGCCATAGTGGATTTTTTTCCCCCTAGGTTCGTTATGGCTCTGATGACATTTCAAGTTTTATGCGTTTCTTGTAGAACCAATTGAGAATAATGCACATGCTAACAAATTTAGAACTAAATACACCAAATAACTCAAAATAATCTACAAGTAACACATCAAAAGTAGGAAAGGTACCTCAGCCAAAAACCAAAGTTGCATGGACACAGATACGGATACGGATACTGCAATTTTTTAAGACCCCCAATATGGATACAACTGGATACAAAATTAATAAAAAGCACATACACATATATTTAACACAATTTTCTAAGTTATTAGAGGAGATTTTCATTACTAGAATTGCATTGGAAGATAACCCCAAAAATAGGTTGTTGAAATAGAAAATCATTTCATTTGTCTTTCTCATTTGGTGTAGGTTTTGTTTACACCTATTTTTTTTAAAAAAATTGCATGAATGAAGTTTTTTAAAATTAAGTTTGGGAATATTATGTCACATTTTAAAAAATCAAATCACATAGTATTCAGCATGGTTGGAAAATGAAGGTTTTTTTGGTACACATGGGTACAGTATCTGATGTGTATCCGAGCTGTATAAGATATGTATTCCAAATAGGATACAGGGATATGTAAGTCCCAGGAGAGATAGAGGAGTATTTACTATTTAGCTACTCTGCCAAAAACAACTGAAGAACTTTGCCAATTCTGACTGTACCAAAGCATGGAGCCCAGATAAACACAGTTAAAACATTGGCTTGGAAAAGCCATCTTGATGCTCAAGGTATCACTCCTTGACATTCAGCCTCTAACAAGTGTTAAAGCAAGTTATACCCTCGTAGGCTATCTGTGCAACTAGCGGCTGAATATGGAGGCATTGAAACCAAATTTTGGTTTTTACCAATGCGTAGAGCTTGGATAAACAAAGTTAAAAAAAATGGCTTAGAAAAAGCCATCCTCGAGACCATAGATGCAAATATCGCTGACTTATTGGCAATAAGACAGCTTATCGCGATAAGTTTTGGCAGGAGATAAACTGGCACACTTTATTGCCAAAACTTATTGCCGATAAGTTGGTGACTTATCATCTATAAGTTGGCAACTTATGGCCGATAAATCGGCGATAAGTACTTAAAATATCGCCCGCAGCTGCATAACTATTTTGGATGACAAAACAAATGCTCATTTTGCATTTTGTGACTTGTGTTTTGCTGTCTGGGCCAAAACAAAACCTTCCAAGGGTTTGAAAGGTGATTTGCAAGGATTTAGATCGATTTTTAGCAGATTTGAAGCGGACTTAAAGAGGTTTTTGAAGCAAAATCAGATTTACAGGTAAGTTTTCAAATTTCTTTTTCTATTTAAAAAAAAATCATTTTATCTTCTCTTTGTTGCATCTAAATTTATAGAAACTCTATATTAGCATTTCCTAAGCACTCTAAATTGTTTTAGAGTGTAATGAATAAGGTTTAACACCAATTTTTAACAATTTTCTCAGATTTTTTCATTGTTTTCTCAAGAATCTCATCATTTTCTTAAATATTTAAAATCCCGACACTTTTTTTTTGTTGTTTTTCAAGTTTCAACTATGTTTAAAATTATTTAAATTAATTTAGTCTGTTTGCTAATTTTTTATTAAAATATAATATATTAATTTGTGGTTTCAATTTTTATGTGTAGGTTGAAACTTGATTGAAATGACAAATAGAGATTCTTCCACAACTGGGTCAGCTTCAGAGTCTGCCAGTGCCTCAGTAGATGCATACCCATCTGGATAGGTAGGCACACATCCATAAGGGGCTAGAGATATAACTAGAAGTATGTCTTTGAAGCACCCAAACCTACTTCCATGATTTGCATAAAGTGTGAAAAATTAATTATTGAAGGCATATACCGCTTAAAATACCAATTTGCAGGCATTACGAAGCATGATATAAGAGTTTGTGAGAACACCACAAAAGAAATAAATATAGAAATGAATGGCTTGCTCATTGTCCAAGAAGAGAAAAAATTGCAAAGAGAAAAGACAAAATTAGCTATGGGGGCAGCCATTGCCGAATCTCAAGGTGTTTTACTCAACCTTGACGAATAAGAAGAAACAATTGAGGGCATAGTGGGATCTTTTTGTTGCCCATGTATCCGCAAATCCAACATCCCGTTGGCCACCATTTCTGTTGCTTCTTGTAGACCACCACCATCGGTACCACAATCATCGCCTACATATAGATTTTTTGTGCACATAAATACACCTAGAGCACAACTATCACCAGAGGGAACTGGGTGGAATAGGGATGTGCATGACGGGTAGACATTGCTTGTGCCAATTTTTGGTACTTCAACAATATCCCTTTCAATGTTGCAGAAAGTCCAAATTGGTTGAATTTGTTTAGCGGAATGGCTGTGGCGAGAAAAGGCAAACTTGAGTGGGAGGTTAGTTCATTTGTTTTAGTTTTTAAATGTTTTAAGTTAGTTTTGAATCTTGATAGCTTATGTTGAGTTTTGATTTTTAGAGTGTAGACTAAATTTATGTTCTTTTTTATGTATGGTAATTACTTTCTTTTGTTGAATGTAAGTTATTTTTTTAATCAAAATTGTGTACTTAAAGTTAGTGTTAATTTTATTTCATACTTGTAGGTTGCTTATAGATTGCAGTTTTTAGGGCAAAAGAAGTGGAAGAACAAAAACTACAATGGAAACAATGTGGCAAGAACATGTTTTCAGATGGATGGATGGACGACAAAAACCGCACCATCATTAATTTTTTGGTTTCTTGCAAGGATGATGTGTTTTTGAAACCCGTGGATGCCTCCAACAAGGTGAAGATTGTTGAAACTTTGGTTCTAATGTTAGAGCAAGTTGTAATAGAGGTGGGAATTGATTATGTGGTGCAAATCATAACTGATAATGCAACGGCATATGTTGCAATGGGTAGGATCCTCAAAGACAAATATAGTACACTTTTTTGGACTCCTTGTGCAATGCATGTCCTTGACCTTCTTTTGGAGGACTTAGGAGAATTGGATTGGGTGAGACCGGTTGTAGAGGATACAAGAAATATAACAAAATATATCTACAATCACCCTTAAGTTCTTCGTTTGATGAGAGAGCGCACCCAAGGGAAGGAGTTGGTAAGAGCGGGAGTTACTTGATTTGCAAAGATTTTCTTAACATTGCAAAGTATTCTTACTTTTTTGACTTCTTTGTAGCAAATGTTTGTGAGTCAAGCATGGCTAGACTCAAGTTATTCAACAAAGTTTGATGGAGAAAGTGTTGCATCTATAGTCTTCGACAACTAATTTGCACAAATAGCTACAGAGATTGTGAAGGTAACTTGGAAACTTCAAAACTTGAATATTTAATTTTTTTTGTATTCAAGTCTTTCATTATTAATTTGTAACCTCAATGAGTAATCTTTTTGTACTTTTCAATTGTAGTCGACAACTAATTTGTGCAAAGAGCTATAGAGATTGTGAAGGTAACTTGGAAACTTCAAAACTTGAATATTTTTTTTTGTATTCAAGTCTTTCATTATTAATTTGTAACTTTAATGATTAATCCTTTTGTACTTTTCGATTGTAGGTATTAGAGCCCTTAGTCAGAGTTCTCCATTTGGTTGATGGTGATCAAATCCCAATGGGATATCGCTGAGGCTATGGATAGGGCCAAAGAGGCTATCAAAAATTTCTACAAGGGGGACAACCTCAAATTTGACCCCATATGGGAAATTATTAATACAAGGTGGAACAATTAGCTTCACCAACCCATTCATGCTGCAGGGTACTTACTCAATCCTCGTTTTCGCTTATTGCCATCCTTTTCGAATCCCAATGTATGGGTCACAGAGGGCTTCATTGAGTGAATGTAGAGGTGTTGGGAAAATGGTAGCGCTCCCCTGGTATTCACGACATGGCTTAACCGTCTCCTGTGTCTTCTATAAGTCTAGTGGTTGTATCAGGCATTAATAGGTCGATCTTTTGGTGCACCGACAAACACTACTTGTAACAAGTGGTATCTGAGCTTGGTCACAATTTTGAATCCCCTCAGGTAACGCTGAGGGGAAGATTGTTGGCAAAATGGTCAGCACTCCCCTCGGGATTCGTGACATCGCTTTAACCACCTCTTGTGTCTTCTATAAGTCTAGTGGTTGTATCGGGCATTAATAGGTCGATCTTTTGGTGCAATGACAACCACTACTTGTAACAAGAGGATGATGCCTAAGGTTGAGGTGAGAGACCTCATATATTACGAGCTAGATATGTACGAGAATGCAAAGATTAAGCTGTTCTCTTCAAACATGGTGAAGAGAGGAAGAAACACTCAAATCCCAGGTATACTATTTGGAATTTTGGAGTCTTTCACATGCATGATAGTAGATAAAAATTAAAATATGTTTTCACCTTGCTTTCTAACTGTTCAATATTTTATTTTGCAAATGCTTGGTGGCAAAATTGGGGTGCAAATGTTCCAAATCTGCAAAGAGTTGTCCTCTAAATCTTATGCTAACCTTGTAGTTCATTCAGTTTGAGAACAATTGGAGCTTGTTCGAGGCCAGCCACGCAAAGAATAGGAACAAGTTAGAGTAGAAACACCTCAATAGCCTTGTCTTTGTGCAATATAACCTTCGGTTACGCACAAGGAAGGTAGAGCAAACACCAACTGGTTGACTTGATTTGGATGACATATATCCTAACTGTGATTGGACATCACAGGAGCAACCACCATTGTTTACAAAGGATGAGATCTACGATTTGGAGAGGCAGGCTATGGGGGAGGGTGGATTCGCTATGGGATTGGATGACATTGAAGATGAGGAGGTTGAGGATGATGAGGAGTCATTGCCAAAGCTAGCACCATCTACATCTAGGATGGAAGTTGTGTCACAACCAGTTGTACAGAGGGAGGAGGCATAACCATAAGGGACTTCTAGGACTAGACCCCCTACCCTGTTAGCTTGTGGTGACTGATCAGGAAAGTACTATCCAGGAAAGTACTGTACACTTTTCATTTGTCGTGGGGTTCGGGGTTAACTCGTCAAGCGTTTTTGAGTTGACACCTCAAACATTTCCCTAGGTTGACTCGTCAAGCCTTTTCTTAGGTTGACTCGTCAAGTATTTTAGGGTTAACTTGTTAACCGACATAAGCCTTGTTATATTGGCTTAGGGTTAGGGATTTCATTATGATGTATGATTTTAGTACTTGCGGCGGAATTGAGCTGTAAGGGATTACAGATTGTAATCAGGTTGTAATCACTAGATAATAAAATATTGGACTCCCTGTTGGTGGATGTAGCCCAGGGATTGGGTGAACCACGTTAAATCTTTGTGTTTTGTGTTCTCTTCTGTGTGGTTTATTGTTTTCTGATATTGGTTATATTTGCATGTAATTATTTTTTTGCCTTGTTAATCCTAACATACCCCTCCGGTAGTTTTTACTAGAGCTGCTGGGAAGGGGAAGAGGAAGATGTAGACTATTTTAATGTTGTACTTGTATTTACTTTGTTGGCTAAAAGTTTTGTAAGTCACTGTAACCACAACTTGCAAAACTGTGACTTTAGGCAATGTCTCATGAGATTTCTCTCTCTTCTCATCAATACAGGAGACTCCCTTCTTACCATAGGTGGCTTCAATAGAAACTTAACTAAAATTACAAAAGGGCGGTTTTCTTTAATCAATTCCTCTTTTTTCAAGAATGATTTGCAAACAATTTATGAGCAACTCTAAAACTTAACAAAAAGTGCCTATTGCTACGATAATATTAATGGCTGGGTAGTTGACGTAAGAACAACACCAAAGACACCAATCTTCCTTATATTGGTGGAACAGTTGCAGAAACTCAAAGCTTCCTGCACTTAACACTGAAGCACAAAGTCTTTCAACCTTAAATATTTGAAGCTACTATCGACTATAACAATTTGCCCTCTTGTAGCACAGTCTTCAAAAGCTCAAATTGAAGTAAAACTTTGAACGCAATATCCAACTCAAAGTCTGTAAGGTTGAATTCAAATCCCTCTTGAACAAAGAACCAAAACTCACAATCAATATTTAGAAAATGTCGCCACATAACACCTTGAATCAACACAAAGTTTGAAAGCATGTTTCCTCTTTTATTGAAACCAATTTAATCTACATCCAAGCACAAAGTCTTAGAGTGCATATACAAATTGGCAGAGTTTTCTTACATTGCCAAATGATGATAATTTCAATGAAGCTCCCTCCTATATATAGGTGAGGGGCTGAGAGAAAGGTGGGAGAAATGCACAGAACTTTGACCTTTCAAAACTTGTTTTGACTTATTCAACATTGCAAGCCCTGATGACCTGCAATGTGATTACATGTTATAGCTTTGTAGGTGATACTATCACATGCAATTACATCTTGTTTCTAAATTACATATAATCTGTCAAAAACAAATTGCATACTTAAAATAAACTAAGAGTCTGACAAGACACGACTCCTATTACATCATCCTTTGTCGGTCTTCTTGTCACTAGATTTCCAGATGTCGAAAATCTTCAAATTTGTACATGAGTGGGAACATTTGCGCTTTGACCTTTGCTTGAAATCAATCTTGAAAGCTTCCTATGCTCTCAATCATTTTCACTTTTTCACCTCCTTGTAGACTCCATCATGTGATTGATTTGATTTTTGTGTCCTAGTCTTCGAGTTTGTTTGCAAAATAATACCAATGCCATGATTTGTTGATTAGGTAGATCATGCGGGGAAATAGGAGAAGACATGGATCATTCTTCCAAGCTAGAACTTTGCAAATTTAGAGCTATGCATATTGGATATGATTGGAAGGCCTTTGAGCAATAAAAGATGGAAGAAAGTGGTTGATGAAATCAGCCTTTTAAATGGGAGAGAAGATGAAAAACGAGGTTTTTTTGGAGGACTGTTGGTAGATGAAATGCAAGTATATGATACGGAAATAAGATGCAAGGCATATATATACAAATGGGAAGACCTTTTACTCATAATTGGGGTTTTTATTTCCCATTACAAGTCATTTGGAAGAAACTTGATGCCTACAAACGGGTTTTAAAGTCCATTTGTAGCTCGAAAAGAGAGTTGAAAAGTGCTTGGAAAACACTTGCAAGTGGGCTTTTTAGTTCCAATTACAAGTAGAGAAAAACTTAGCTCTTTTTTGGAAAGACAAGCTCATGGACGGGCTTTTTAATTCCGTTTGCAAGCAGGGGAAAAACACATTATTTGGACTCTCTCTTTGTGGGAAGAACTTGTTTTTCAACTTGCATTATTTGGGAACAACATGTATTGTTTAACTTGCATTATTTCTCTTGCTGAGAACCAAAATGTGAAGAAAAAGATGCTTGAACTTTGAAGAAAAGCTGCAAATATTTGCTGGTTCGAATTTGGGAAAAGATCCCCATATCTTGGCTAAATAGGCAACCAAACTTGATTAAATACTCCTTAACAATCAATGCAATTCTGAGTCTTTGATGATCTCTTGACAAATGGCTGAGAATGTAAACTGTAATGCTAGAAAATAACAGTTCAAAGGCTCTTTCAAACATAAAAAACGGGTTCCTTGCTGTGCATTGCAAGACAACTTACAATAGAGACTAAAAACGACATCTAGGGAGTAAAATGTGATTCATGTGCAACAATATAAGTGTAATGTACCCACGCACACTGTTATCACAAACTTCTCCCTTCAGACCTTCGTTACCCTTGCAGAGTCCAGAGTTGGGACGTACGGAGATGAACTGAGAGTTGATGCCAAATGTGGAGCCGTACGGACACAAACGTTGACGCTGGAGGAGGATGTACGACTATGCTGGAGGTCGTACGGTGCAGCAAGGAGGCCGTACGAGCAGAAGATGAGGCCGTATTGGATTGGGTTGGAGGCCGTACGGGTGGTAGAGGAGCTGTAAGGTGCAATGCAGGGGGCCGTACGGAAAAGGGTGGTGTTGTGTAGGGGGTTGTACGGTGATGATAGGCCGTACGGTGGTGACAAGGCTGTCGTTGTACGGTGACTTGGTGTGGCCGTATGGTGGATTTGGTGTGGGGATGACCGTACTATGATGTAATGACAAGGTTGTATGGAAAGGTGGAGAATGTCGAAAGGACAGGTGGAAAGATGGAGGCCGTACGGGATTTGTTGGGGGATGTATGCAGAGGTATGAGTGCCGTATAGTGCTGAATGGTGTCTGAGGTGGGAAATTCCAGACTTCAAGATGCTCCAGTCTATTCAATATCTTCCGTAGGGGACTTCAATATCATCACACAATTTGGAAACAAGCACTTGCAACAAGAAGTAATAATGACGCCAGAAGTAATTCAAAATCAACAATAATATTGCTACGGACATCAGAACAATGAATGCCAAGAATCCACAATACCACAAGTTGTATTAATTGCCAAAGATGTATCCAAAGATGGTGTTTCAGAGTTGCCAGATCCGAAAAAAACAAAGAACAATAGTTTGGCGCAGAGTGAAATATCGGAGTGATATTCCCGACGACAGACCAGGGTGGCTGTGAACCACCAAAACTGCAATAAACCAAATAGGGAGGATCGTTCACCTCCGAAATGGCAGCCAACCCAATAGGAATTCGCAAATACAAATAAAATATCAAAACTCCACATGAAAAACACATCCTACACGGCGGTCATAAATACCCCTTTGGAGAAACTCCGGAGGGTTTACAAAAGAATGCCGACACGACAAGCACCTACGGACAATAATAATAAAAATGGGCCCCCTTTTATTAATTAAAGGTCCATTTATATTATTAGTTAAATTTTGGGACCAGTAATTAATTAAAATTAATTTATTAAAAATGGGGACATTACAAATCCTTGCCGCCCAAAAATTTCTTGTCAAGCAATCCATCATCAATACTCTAGGATTCCAAACTAAGCGCGGACATTGATAACTGTATCCACTAGAACCCTCAAGCCGCAACATGACCATACGCTTGGAAGAAAGCGAGAAAAGTATCTCTCCATCAAGCTTCTGCTACTCCACTCTGATATAATTGTTGCCATGCCCAGAGTCACCAGGATCCCAATGAAACCAAACATCAAACTCATCGATGCTCAAATCCCAAGCCAAGTGTGGACGTTGGTAGTAATATCTATTGAAAACTTTTTGCTGCTTTTGGACCATATACACATAGTTGGATCTAGTTGGGATGAGCAAACCATCATCTAGCTTTAACTGCGTCACTCTGATATAAATATTGCCATGCCCTTCCCCAGGATCCCAACAACGCCAACCCATGAAATCTTTCACACCCTCATATTGAACAATCTCTTCCAGTATGGGCACAGACACGGACGCTGACGCCGATAACATTGTAATGTTCTGAAGGTGATCTTTGCCCAGAGGAAATTTTGTTAGATGTCCGGAAGGCAATCTCGGCTCGAAGGGAATCTCGATCCGAAGGCAATCTCGGCCCGAAGGGGATCTCAACCCGAAGGCAATCTCAACTGGAAGGGGATTACCACCCGAAGACAATCTCGGCTCGAAGGGAATCTCGATCTGAAGCCAAACTCGATCCAAAGGGGATCTCGACCCGAAGGCAATCCCGACCCGACGAGAATCTCGATCCAAAGGCAACCTTTGCTCGAAGGAGATCTCGACCCGAAGGCAATCTTGGTCCGAAGGGGATCTTGGTCTGAAAGAAATCTCATCGGCGAACAAAGCCTCAGTGGTAGACAAGGCCTCGATGATGAAAAGCGTCTCGGCGGCAAACACAACCTCGACGGTGGATAGAGTCTCTGTGGCGAAGAGAACCTCGACGACGGACAAAGCCTCGACGACAGACATAGCGTTGGCGGCAGACACAGTCTCGGTCACCCCTCGCTCTGAAGGAGAAAGACAACAAACCCAATCCAAAGAAGCCATCATTGAATGAGGCTACTAGACAGGAGCTCTGGAGGAAGAAATTCTATTTTACCTATAAGGAGTTGTGGGAACCAAGGCACTGATGCTTAGGCAAAGGAAAAATCCATTACATTGAGGTGATGTTCGATGGCGAGGAGCATGAGGAAACTGAGCCTAAAGGAGATGGTCATCAAACTTCCCAGGAGGTTAACATGAATCGCGCAGAGAGGATTGCCACGCTGGTACAACGAGGAGGCACCATTGCGATACTTGCCAATATTCCGAAGTGCACTGTATTCTGGGTGCGCAGTACCCTCTAGGGGCAGTGGGTCGTGGTTATGCTCGACAGTGGGGCCACACTCAACTTCATCAACTCATCACTTGTGAACCGAAGGGGTTTGTGTACGGAGGCACACCAAGGGCTCGAAATCAAGGTGGAGGGAGGAAATCTCTTGTCATGTACCCATTTGGTTCCGCAAGTGAGCATTACCATGGGGAACCACACGGTGATAGATGACGTCTTTGTAGTAGATCTGGATGACATGGAGGTCATATTGGGCATCTAGTGGATGGAGACTCTTAACGAGTACGCACAAAGTTTCAAGAGGACAGAGTTCTCTTTTGAAATGGATGGCATAAAGGTAGTGCTGAGGGGGATGTTGAATGACGGCTCGAAGGAAATCTCAGCACGACAAATGGAGGCAATCTTCAGACATGATGATGTAGTCTGGACAACACAGTGCTTGGTCTCAAAAGAACCCTTGAGGAGTCAACAAGCATGCTACCATGATGATGAGCTTTAAGTGGTGTTGGGCAAGCACAATTTGGTTTTCACCGACATTCCACCTTGTATTCCCCCACACAAAGGCTTTGAGCACACCATCGAGTTGGAGGAAGGAACGAAGCTTGTCATCACTGCACCCTACCACCATCCTAAGAAGTTCAAGGATGGGATAGAGAAGATGATCCAAGAACTCCTCGACAAAGGATGGATCAGACCAAGCGCTAGTCCCTTTGCGTAGTCCGTAGTCCTAGTAAAGAAAGATGGAACCCTCTGGATGTGCGTGGGCTATCATGCGTTGAACAAAAAGATTATAAAAAATTGGTACCCCATCCATAGGATCGACGAATTGTTGGACGAATTACATGGCGCAGTCTATTTCTCTTAAATAGATCTCTGCTCCGGCTACCATCGAATCCGCATGAGGGAGCAAGATGTGGAGAAGACAACCTTTTGTTGCCATTGCAGACACTATGAATTTTTGGTCATGTCGTTTGGGTTGACTAATGCTCCAGCTACCTTCTAGTCTCGCAAGAATCACGTCTTCAACAAGCAGCTGTGCAAGTCCTTGTTGGTGTTCTTTGATGACATACTCATCTACAGCAAGACGTGGGAGGAACATTGGAGGCATTTGGACAAAGTGCTGGGAATCATGGAGTCACAATCCTTGTTTGCCAAGAGATCCAAACGTGAGTTTGGAGAGACAAAGCTATTGTACTTGGGACACATCATCAATGCTCGAGGGGTTTAGGTACATCAGGAGAAGATTGAAGCCATTTTGAATTGGTCGCATCCCAAGACACTCTCGGAGCTACGTGGATTCTTCGTATTGTGTAGTTATTACAGAAGATTTGTGAAGGGATTTTCATAGCTCAGTGCACCACTGACAAATTTGACGAAGAAGGTATCTTTCCATTGTGACAAGCAGGTGCAACACACCTTCGACAAGTTGAAGGAAGTCATGAGTTCCTGACTGGTTCTTGCGCTACCAAACTTCACTCGCCCCTTCATCCTAGAGTGTGATGCATTGGGAGAAGGCATTGGGGTGGTGTTAATGCAGGACCATCATCCCATTGCTTTTGAGAGTCCAAAAATCTTGGGAGTAGAACGAATGTACTCCATCTACGACAAGGAGATGCTCGCCATGATGCACGCACTGACGAAATTTCGACAGTACCTCATTGGAACAAAAATTGTTGTACGGATAGACTGCAACAACCTAAGATATTTCTTGGAGCAAATGGATTTGAACGAACGATGAAAAAAGGTATACAAAATCCAAACATTTGATTTCAATATTGAGTATTTGAAGGGCAAAATTAATGTGGTAGTCGATGCCCTGTCAAGAAGACCTGCCATATGCACTCTATCCCAAATTTTGGCCGATTGGAAGGCACATCTATTGGTTGAATACTCCGAGAGTACATTCACGTGCCAACTGTTGGATGGTCAAGTATAGGATGACAGATACAAGGTGGTTGACAACATCATTTACTACAAGGATAGAATCTATTTGGTACCCGAGTCCAAGATGAAGGAAAGACTTCTAAAAGAAATGCACGAGTCACCCTTGGCCGGATACCTAGGTTTCCTAAAGACATACAGACAAATCCGGGAAAGGTTTTCTTGGAACGACCTTAAAAATGACGTATTGCAGTACGTGCGGGAATGCTCCACTTACCAGCAGAACAAATTCGAGCACTCCTTACCTGCGGGACTGCGTCAGCCGTTGCCAATCCCCGACAAGAAGTGGGATAGCATCTCGATGGATTTCGTTACTAGGCTTCCCAAAGTGCAAGGGAGGGATTACATCTTTGTCGTGGTAGATCGTTTGACCAAATATGCCCATTTCTTTGCCATGTCCATTGGATGCCAGGCAACTCAAGTAGCTGAGTTGTTCTTTCGTGAGATATTCCACTTGTATGGTCTTTCGTGGAACATAGTGAGTGACAGGGATAGCCGCTTTCTTAGCACCTTTTGGATTGAGTTATTTCGGTTGGCAGAAATGGAGTTGTCACCAAGCATGAGCTACCACCCGCAAACGGATGGATGGACGAAGATTGTGAACAAATGGTTGGAGGGTTATCTTAGGAACTGCGTTTCAACACAATAGAAGGCGTGGGTCCGTTGGTTACACTTGGGAGAACACTGTTACGAAACCACTTGGCACATGCCAATAGGTATGACACCCTTCAAAGCGCTGTATGATTATGAACCTTCGTCATTCGTGGATTTGGCGTTGGGTGATAGTCGCTCACCAAGGGCCAAGGACTGGCTATAGGAAAGTTTGTATATCCCGAGATCTGTCAAGGATAACCTATAGAGGGCTCAAAACTAGTAGAAGATGTATGCTGATCGACACTGGATTGAGCGAAGTTTTGAGGTGGGCGATCTGTTATACCTCCAACTTCAACTGTACAGACAATCCTCCCTGAAGGCATGTGGTAAGTAGAAGTTGAAGCCACATTTCCATGGACCCTACAGAGTGATTCGGAGGGTGGGCGAAGTTGCCTACCAGTCGGAACTTCGTGTGGGGAGTCGGATTCACAATGTTTTTCATGTGTTGTGCCTCAAGAAGGTCGTTGGGAAGCATGTCACATTGTTGAAGGAACTGCTACCCATTGTCGAAGAGGGGAAAGTCATTTTGGAATGGGCTGAGATCATCAACGACGTCAAAGAGAAGAAGCTGAGGTCGCACACTGTCAAGGAATTCTTGGTGCCATGGAAGAACTTGCCGATCGAGGATGCCACTTGGGAAGGTGAACAAATTTTGGAGCTTCCAAGCCTGAAATTGCTTGAGGGCAAGCAATTCTTGGGCCGGGAGGGCTCTAATGTCCTCGATATTATTAAATAATTTAATTTAATAATTTTTGTTTGTACGACCCCGAATTTAAAATTATTATCTCTTGGGCCCTTTTTATTTTATTGTTAGTAACGTTTTCGCCATGTTGGCACTTTTTGTAATCCTTCAGGAGGTTTCCCCAAAGTCATATATAAGGCCGGATTAGTTGTTGTTGTAGGTATGCGAATTTGATATTTCTCTTGTTTGTGTGAGTTCCTATTGGAGTTTCGTTGTTTGCCATTTCGGAGGTGAAATACCCTCCCTACTTGGTACTCGCAGTTTCGGTGAGAGTAACTCCTCACCCTATTCTGCTCTGCTCTTGGTGCGAATTATTGTAATTTTGCGGTAGGAGTTTTGAGGACGAAAACCCTTGAGGCTTCTTAGATAGTTGGACAAAAACCCAATCTCTCTACTAGGTGGATTTATCTTAGGATTCCCAATCGTACATTATGAAGAAAAGTTTAATAAAGTGTTTTGAAAAAGACAAATTTCAGGATATCTTCAATGATTCAGATTATTTGTACAAGAGGTTTAAAGGAAAAGTCCGGATATGAAAGGTTAATCAAGAGATTATGCTGTACTATGCATATTGCATTAAGATGTTGGTCAAATAACTCCAGGTGCAACACCAACATTCAAATGTAAGGTTTTTATAGAAATTTCTATTCCTTTCTTTGGCTGATAGCTTGTATGGCATTTCCCTTATTACTTCTGCAATCTCTATAGACCTATTAGTCATCATGGTCTTTTCTTATTGGTGGTGGATGAGGAAGAACCTATCTAACCTATGCGTGGTCATAGCCTTACTTAAGAGTACCCATGGCATTGTTCAATTGAAGATTGGAACTCCCTTGGCATCTTTGTAAGAAGAGCTCATGAGATAACTAAATTTGTGCCTTATTCCTGCATTGAAGAAAATTGAATCAATTCTTATTTGAGGGGACACGAGACAAAATAAACCCTACATGGCATGGTGGACATCAGATAATGTGATGTCCCTCAAGTAAATTTCATACATACTATAGGTGTTCAAAAAATTATTACAATTATGTAAAATTTGTATTAATCAAAAGATCGGTAGTATGGTTACCTTCATTTGAAATTAATATCATTATTAAAATATAAATTTTATTCATTAATAATAATTAAATAATGTTGCCATTATTAATAAATCAAACATTATTAATAATACATTAATAACATTATTATTTAATTATTAATAATAATCATTTAATAAAATATATATAATATTTTATATAAGTTAAACACTAAACAATATTAATAATATTATTTAATTATTAATAATAATTGAAGTTCTTAATAATATATATATTTTTTTCACAGACGACATTAGTACGCTGGTGTCCATAACTCCTATCATAAGAAGAAATTTGGACTTCTTATTTTTCTTTCTTAATGTTAGGGTCCCGGAGGTAGCAAACTGGTTCTATAATTATTGGCATGAAGATGATGTTGGAAGTGTTGATAGAGATGGCTTAAGTGACTTAGACAATGGAATGCGTTGACACTTCTGAACCCAGAAGAGTTAAAAGAAGGAAAGAGGATTCTCCTAAGACCCCTAGAACAATGGACAAAACATCTTGATTATCTGTAACTCTCCTTCTTGGTTTTCATGCCTTAGGCCGAAAAGATTCACGGTTCTATAAACATTTATTCTGGTTATATTTGTTTTGTTTATCGTCCTTAACATTTATGTATCGAGGTTTGTTAAGAAGTTTTCTCACAATCCTTTCTTTTGAGTTTAGTTTTTGCATTCTAGTCTTCATCTGGATAATGGCAAAACTATATGCAGTAGAAACATGCATCACTGTAGCAAAGGAAAAGATATCTACGACTAATAGGCTCTAGAATAATCAAAAAATGAATGAATTGTATAATTAACAAAGAATCTTTGCTTAATCTCCGACAATGTATGAATGGTTTAATTAACAAAGCAATTTCTTTTAAACTAAATAAGTTTCCTAAAGACAAAGAAATCTCTTCAGCTGATAATCAGGACAAAATAAGATGATAACAAGTACAATCACTCGAATTAAAACCAAGCATAAAGCTACAGGTTGAAAGTTGAATATAACAATTTTTTTTTACTTAAGAGTAATGTTTTCTAATATAGATATTTTTTCTTATATTACCCACCTTTCCTAATATTAAAAATATCTCAAAAGAATAAGTAACAATCGCATATAGGTTTTTTGTAGTAATAACAAACCTGAAATTCTTATCTTATCATTGATAAATAAAAAATGAGGAGATTTTAGTATACCTTTTAAAATAAGATACTAAATTAAGAAATCCTTTTATCTAACCTAGAAAAAGAATATATAATATATGCTTGTAGAGTTAGTGGTTGGACTCAAGCCTTGTGTAGGAACAGGTATAAACACTCTTGCAAAGGAAATGGTGATCTAGAAAGTTTCTTCTTTTGTTGAGTATTGAGGGTAAACATCGTCAGTTTCTAGTTGTGAACATTTCATCGGAAGCCTATGAAAAAAGACAAATTAATATATGAAGAACGCCATTACTTCTTAAACTTAATTTGTAAATGAAAGAATGCCTTCATATTTGTTAGTAAATATAGACTGTCCTTCAAGTTAAAGATGTAAAAACTAAGGAAGAAAGTGAAACAGTATATGAAGAACCCAGATATCTCTTTTGCTATTTAATTTGTAAATGAAGGAATGCCTTCATATTAGTCTGTAAATGAAGGAATGCCTTTACATATATCTGTAAATAAAGGTCACCCTTCAAATAAATATGTAAAAGATGGAATACCTTCTAATTTCTCTTTCTGGACCTTGGTCTCGGGCTAGATTGGAGGTTTTCTTCTCCGTTCTTTCCTACCAGTGCCCGCACTGAACGGAGACCTTGTAATTTTGATCAAATTTATTAAATATGATCTAGGGCTTCACCCTTTTACCGATTAAAAAAAAGTAATATTTTAATAACATTATTATTTAATTATTTAATAATATATATAGTATTATAAAATAATATATTAATTATTTTTATTACTTAATAATAGTAAACATTTAATAAAATATATATTACAAAGGGCTGTTAGAAGACTGTGACAGTCTAAGAATGAAATGTCGCACCTTAGGTGGTGTGACTGGGTCGCAGCCCTAAGGCTGTGACCAGTTGTACCTCCTAAGGGGTGATGACTGGTGTGGAGGGGACATGACTCCCCCTCCCACCTACCTCTTAATAAAGGGAACAACAGGGGATATAAAAGGGAGGAAAGGAAAATAGGAAGAAGGGGAATAACGGTGAAAAAGAAGTGACTGTCGGTAGCAAACAAAAATCGACAGTATGTATGATATTTAATTTGAATAAAATTATTTATTAATTATTATAATACACACACACACACACACACACAAATGATTCTATTCTCATAAACATATATATATATATATAGGATTTACATATTTGTATTATGTGCATTTGAGTACTTCTGGATTTCTTTATGAATAAATCTAAAATTATGATTATATAATCAACATTAATGTTTGTACATTTATATGTCCACCATAAATGATGATATGGATTCTATATAAAATGAATCTTATATTCATTAGAGATGGATCACCATATTTGGAGTGGGCTAGAGGAAATTGTTATAGTTTCCCTAGTCTCGAGATTGTTATAATCTCATATAGGCAGTATATATACTGATACTAGTCATATGCATATGTGTAGGCTTGGAGAGCATTTATTGCCTCCAAGAGATTCTTATGGGCAGTGCTGTATGGGAAGACATGTCAATAGCCCAGTTGCTTAGAGTGGATCTTATATCCGTCAAGCCGAGAATCGGGAATTCTGTGAAGCCCGACCTAGAGACAGCCTTAAGAATCAAATCCCCCCTTACTAACTTAGAGTAGAGTATGAGTCATGTAAATATTGTGTAATATTTCGTACTAACGTTGGTTTTGCAAGAAATTACAAAAGGAGAATAAGAAGAGACATTACAGATAACTTGGCAACATTTTTCAGGTAATTGCATTATCGTATTCATGAATATACAAGGTATATATAGCAATTTACATGACAGTGTTCTAAATAGATCAAATAGTTTAATTGAAACTAAAAATAGCAACTATGTCTTCTAATAAAAGAAGCCTAAAGAAATGCATTAAATGACCATAAATAGAACAACTAAAAATAACAGACTAAATATAATTAAATATTCTAATACCCTCCCTTAATGGTCATTCTATCAACTACCATACAAAAGACAATTTGCAGGTCTTTCGGTCACAAATACATAGAAGGCTGCCCCCTTTTGGTCATAGACGCATAGAATGCTCTGCAAAATGAGCTTACGGCTGAGACCCTCCTTGATTCCGCAAAACTTCAAGATAACCAAAATCCTTCCAACCTAATGTTTGGAAAACAAAACTGCCCCTCCTTGTAGCTAGAGACACCGAGTTCAAATTCTGAAATTGAAGCCACAATTTTGAGCGCCAAACCCTCCAATGCATCTTAAAAACAACTTGCAGACGAGGACAATCCAAAACAGATTGCAAGATACCATGATTTTTGTGGAAAAAATCGCCAAACCCCTGGTGTGATGTTGAGATCACCCTTGAAAAATTGGCAGATTTTTTTTAAGGAGAAAAATCATAAAACCTAACAATTTTTATGAGGAGATAATTATAAAATCTTATAGTAATTTTTTGAGGAAAAGTTATAAACACAAACAATTTTTAAGGAGAAAAATTGAAAAAACCAGACACAAATTTTGAGGAGAAAAATCAATCAAAACCAAATATGATTTTTAAGGAGAAAAATCGGTCAAAACCCTGAAACATTGAAACATCAATCATGATTTTATGTGGAAAATAATATAGAAATCCCTCTCGTATACAAAAATATTTCACAATTTTTGTATGAAAAAGTCGGGAAAAAAACAAAAATGCATGATTACGATTTTTGAGGAAAAATCGAGCCCTTACAGAAAACGATTTTTGTGGAAAAATGTAATGATCCTTATTTCACATTAACCAAACTCTATTATATAATGTTTAATTCTGTATGCATATGCTATTTATAATTGACAATGAACAATAAGGGTATGAAGCTTGATTCCCAAATGCGTATGCTGCTCTAGAATGATGATAATTGCATAATGGTATATCACAATATAGGATGGTTGTGTCTAATATGCAGATAAATATATGCTCAATAACCTGGTAATGTTGTCTCTGATATACAAGGGATCACATGTGAATATTTAGGTTGTCTGAGTATGATAATAATGTTATTTATTGCACAAAATTGTATCTGGTATGTCGATACCAATATGCTTTGATCAATAGAAACGTCTCTAATATATCTTTACATTAATATGCCTTAGGTATGATTGTTGTATCTGATATAATTGATAGACGCTGCATTGATGGTTGCCAAAGGAAACACAATGGTCTAAACCAAAGGATGCTCCCTGTCGTTGATGCTACCTCCTTGTCAAACTGTGCTGGCTCACCGTCTTCCCTCGTCCTTACTCGACTTTGCTCTCCAATCGTCTCTGATGCTCCGTATAATTACCTTAACTTGTGGACAACTTTATCATTTGACAAGTGTAAGAATCGGGGACTAGTATGTATAGATAGTTTTCAAATATATACCGTCGTCTGATGATGTTATCAATGTTGAGCTTATCTTGTCTATTGATATGATGTAGAATGTATTCTATGTTGTCTCCGCCTAGTCTTCCAAAATCCCCTGTCATTTATATATAGTCGAATGTATATGACTCGAGGAGACGCGACTTCTGGACGCTAGGAAAAGATGCCAACTATTTAGTTGGCATACTATTCTTTGTCTAATTAATATATTAGTAATTATTAGTATCGATTGCTAATGTTATAATTGATACATATCGATCAATATATATTTTATGAGATATATAATATTTTTAATATATTATTTTTATTTTATATTTTTGACATATAATATTTGATATACTATATTTAATTATATCTTATATTATTTAATTATATTAATAATATATTTCCCATATTATTAATAATAAATTTATTATTATTTATTTATATTTATATTCTAATATTTAGTATTTTATAATTTGTTATTTATTATTACTGGGTCTATGACAGTCCACCCTTCCTCGAATTGCTTGTCCTCAAGCAATTGATACGAGAGACTTCTATGATGCGATTTTGATATTGATGAACAATTCGTGGCTTGAGTTTATTCTCCTATATGTACATGGGATGACAACTTGGAGATATAAAATATGTATGTGAATGTATGATGATATAAAACGTACAAGAAGCATATACTTGATTGTATGAAGACATGAGGCAGACATGACGTATACACATGAATGCATGAAGACACGAAGCATACACAATGTAGACACATAATACGTACATTCTTGTTTAAACCGTACGATTTATAATTTGCAATGAGCTAGGGTTAGGGAAATGGTTTACAAAATTTACTTCTTCCTTATGCTTTTGATTGTGAACCCTGCAACCACAAGTGATCATAAGTACATACATATGTATATATAAGCTTCAAAGAAAACTTGAGTCATGATAAGTAAGTCCAAGCCTATTCCATACTAAGCCCAAGAGCTAAACTTTGGCCCCCTTGGCTCCGGTGGTAGGTGTTAGGCATCCACACGAGGTGGTCTACTTAGCGGACTGCTTGTCTTGCTTATCCATTTATACTTCATCTCCTCTATCTAAAAAATATCAGAGAGGCTCTTGTGAAAGGGTGCCCTTACTGGATTTCCCTTAACTAGTACTGCAATAGGGTTCCCTAACAACCCTCCCTTGATTGCAGACTCCATAGGAAAATTTTTGCAGTAGGGTGCCCTTATTATCTTTCCCTTAACTAGTACTACAATGGGGTGTCCTAGCAGTTCTCCCTTGATTGCAGACTCCAGAGGAAAGTTACTTGTGATAAGACGTCCTTATAGCCTTTCCCTTAACTAGTACTGGAATAGGGTGTCCTAGCAGTTCTCCCTTGATTGCAGACTCCATAGGAAAGTTACTTGCAATAGGATGTCTTTATAGCCTTTCCCTTAACTAGTACTGGAATAGGGTGTCCTAGCAATTCTCCCTTGATTGCAGACTCCATAGGAAAGTTACTTGCAATAGGATGCCTTTATAGCCTTTCCCTTAACTAGTACTGCAATAGGGTGTCCTAGCAGTTCTCCCTTGATTGTAGACTCCATAGGAAAGCTACTTGCAATAGGATGTCTTTATAGCCTTTCCCTTAACTAGTATTGCAATAGGGTGTCCTAGCAGCTCTCCCTTGATTGCAGACTCCATAGGAAAGCTACTTGCAATCCCTAATTCATTTCTTAAATAATCAAACTTAATTATTGCATTACTGATTAAAACTTACAAATTGTTCGTTATAACTAGGGTTGAATTTTCTCGAAGCTCCATTGACTTCCTCCTCCATTCATTGATTGAATGTTGTTGAGGTTCCCTTGATCATATTTCATTTTCTTAGGTGGTGTCCCTTCTATTTCGGGGTCAAGTGTTTCCTCTATTCTATGAACTTGACTCCTTTTTCCGCACTTATGCCCTGGTTCCCATGATTCCTATTGTCCTGCATTTTGTCACCACAAAATGTAGGGAACAGTACGAAACTTTTGGCCCTAGTTTCGTGTTTCTCTATGATGATTCACTATTTAATTAGCCAATATTGATCGATTACTTGATCTCAATTTGGTTAGTGAATCCTTATGCTGAAGGTTTTCGTCAAGTCTTTTTCATTTTTTTAGTTTGTCATCCTATACTTGATTTTTGAATCCTTCGGCGTCCTTTGGTGTGTTTTCGAGTGTATTTTGGGTTGCTTTTGATCTTTTTGTTTCGTCCAATCTCTTGCTTTCAGTTTTCCCTTCGATTTGATCTATTGTAGGGCTTAATCAGACTTGTTAATTAAAAAATATGGTCATTTAAGTGCCCAAAAAGTGGACTCTCCAAGCTCAACTGCATATTTAAAAAATAAATGTTATTTTCTATAGTTGAGTTGCACTTTTTGAAAAATATAACATAAAATCACTTTATGTTATGTTTTTAAGTTACTTTATCACTTAAATTTATAACTTAAGTGATTAAAGTGCACTTTATGATATATTTTTATGTTGAGTTGCTTTTTAATTTTTCACTTAAGTGACTATATTACTTTATTGTTCTATTTAAATGTGGAGATTTACTTTATGTTTTAAATAACATATAAGTTAATATCACTTTATAAAATAGTATTTGCACATTATGTATTTATATATTTTGTGTTAATATTTATTTTGGACTCTTTAAGTGATATTGCATTCAACATTTTAAATAGACATGTGCCTAATTAATCACTTAAATTGTGTATAGCAACAACATGTCAACGATCTCCTACATTACATGTAAATACATTTGGAGAGTGAGCTTTGCATGTAAAGTAAAAAATGAAACATGCATTTGCATCTAGAGAGTGAGCTTTGCATGTAAAGTAAAAAATAAAACATGCATTTGCATCTGGAGAGTGAGTTTTGCATGTAAAAAGGGTAAAACTTGTTTAAAATATGCCTTTGCATATATGTAATGCCTCTCCAAGAGTCCACTTTACATGTAAATGCCTCTCTAGAGTGCGTTTTACACTTGGGTTATTTTTAAATGTTTTCAAAGTAAAAAATAAAACATGTTATTGCATCTTGAGAGTGCATTTTTGGCTGGAAGGCTTCATTCAAGCTAAAAATACTTAAAAACATTGCATGCAAGAGCATCTAGAGACCACGTTTTTGCTTGGAGTCTCATTCCAAGACATTTGTTTGCAAAATAAACCATGCTTATGCATTGAAAGAGTGCGATTCTTTCCCAAATGCATGTTTCTTTCTTCCAAGAACATATTTTTTGTATTCTCAGCCCAAAATGGTTCATGCAAGGGCATCATTTGAGTGTATTTTTCATTGAAAACGCCCAGCAATTCATCTTAGCTTAAAACGTTCTGCATTGGAAGGGTTTAAGAATTTGTTTTTGATCAAATGCATGCAAAAACGTTTTATGTATTTGCATCTTGAGATTACATTTTGCAACTTGGAATTGGTCAAAATCTTCTAAGTTGTTGGATGCAAATACATCTCAAGCGTTCGTTTTTGGAGAAGACAAAGTCATTCCAACTTCTTCTTCTTCCATTGTTGGCTCCAAGTAAGTAAATGTATTTGTTTTTGCTTGTATTTCTCACTTGTTTTCCTCCATTATTGCATTATATAGCTCATTTTATCCATTTGTTCAAGTGGAGCCCATGTATTTTGCTTTTTGTGTTTAAATAAGTTGAAATCTTTTTTCAAATGCATAAAAATCATCCAACACTCAAAAACGGATTTGGACGTAGAAGAATTTCTTCAAGTTTTTCATGTTTGAGTCAATAGCAAGAGGCATGTTTTTATTTTTATTTTTGTTTGCTTGCTTGTTTGTTGCTTGTGTTGTTCTAGTTTTTGAAGAAAGTTGAAGTCATTCCCTCAAGAATGCAAGTGCATACATGCTTCCTTCATTCATGCCAATTCATCCTTCATTGTCCGATACATGCGATTGCATCTCCCAAGCCCATTACATGTAAAAACATGTCATTCTCCATTACATGTAATCACCCTTCAAGAGTCCGTTTTTGGTAAAAATGTCACTCTTTAAATACCAAAATTATCATTTACACATTTCCATGTCTTTCTAACTTGTATTCTTGGTCACATAAACAAAGCCCCACATGCAATCCATCTTCACAAGTCCGGTTTCACTCCTATTTGTCCATATACATGTGCCATTATTTTCATTTCTAGCCAACACGTGTGTTCTATGAGTATCTAATCAATACTCCGAATACCTTGTTCTTCATAGATCTATCATTACAAACCAAAGCCTAACCCTTTCATGGATCTAATCTCCTCAGATGATGTATCTACCCTTTGGAATTTCCATGTTGCAGCACAGGATATGTCAGCACCATCAAAAGTCAAAGGAAAAATATGACTAAGAGCTAGCTCATACCACAACCTCACTTGTTTCATCAACTCTTGATCAAATTTGAGATACAAAGATTGGGTATGTTGACATGACCAATTTCTTACAAAGACTCGACAAAGTCTAGGGAATGGAAAGCTTTTGGCAAAGCTACAAGGGGATCTGGAGAGCTATCAAGCAATAGAAGTGGACATCATCAACGATCTCAGACAAATAAGATGCAAGGTTCCTACCAGAGATGATAACCTCTTCACTAAAGAGGAAATGATTACAAAATTGTGAACTCAGCACATACGGGTGCAATCAGAATTGAAGCTATTTCAGAGACCATGAAGATTTCAGATCTTCCTCTTATTCATGATTGTGTTGCCAAATATAAGGCTTTTCTTGATAATTTCAATGATTAATTCTCCTTTCTTCATTTTTCTTCTTTAGTTTTCATGGTTTGTAGATTGGAGAAGATGAATTGCATGCAATGCAATTACATGTAAATTCAATTACATGTCTAAGGACATGTAATCCAATAATTCTTCTCGCCTAGTTAGACCGGGTCAAAGTGGTTGAGTTTCTCCCACTTTTTCCTCCTTTTTCTCATTTCTGTTCTTATAAAAGGAATGCCCCTCTCGTTGTAAAAACCATCTTTATTTTATGCAAGAGAGCTCTGCCAAACTTGTGCAAGCATAACTGTGATTGTGTAGTACTATTTTGGAGAAAAATAAATAGAAAGAAACAATTGGAGCTGAAGTTGTGACTGAGTGCAGTTATGGTGAATCAAATTGGAAGCTGTGACTGCAATTTGGTTTTACTATCTTTTTGTTTATGTGATTCTTGTGTTTTATTAAGAGCAAATTGAAAATTAAAAACAATTGGAGCTGAAGCTGTGACTGGGAGTGATTGTAGTAATATAAAACTAGAAGTTGTGACTGTAGGTTATATTACCATCTCATTTTCATACACCTTGTTAGAATAGTTAGAAAATCTCTACTTCTGGAAGTCTGTGCGCCCCAATGGTAGAAGTGTTTCTTATAGAGTAGATAAATAGGTCATAGAGCCAAGCCGGTACGATTTTCAATCAGCCTATGAGTTGGTGTTGGTTTATCGGTATCACTGTTTCCAGCTTTTAGATAGAAGTGTAGTTTAGAGATTAAAGCTTTGCCCATTACTCGTTCTTCGGGTAAGTGGATTCCTTCTTGAAAGATAAGAGGAAGGAATATTTGTAACACCCTATTTGATAATCTCTTGACTTCTTGCTTACCTTTGAGTTGATCCAAGGAATGGTGAGAAGGGGGAGCCTTCCCTTTAAGGTAGGAGAGACATTGTCTCACACGCTGTGGCTGGTATCACTATTTTGTAATTGGATTTTTTCCCAAAACTGTCGGTTGCAAAATATCCACCCAACAATTCCTTGCATCTAAAACATAGCTTTCTCCTTCTTAAGTCTTCTTGTTGTTTTTGGGCTTTCTCATCTTGGCATACGTGTCCGTTTTCAAAGTCCTCGCTGTAGTGAGAGCATTTTCTTTTTGGGAGTTCTTGCTTGTGCTTTACATCCTTACCATGGAATGGTTTACTATGGTTGCTTGAGGCTCTATTACATGTTGATGAAACTTCTAATCTCAAAGCTGTTTCAACGGCATCATCAAGAGATGCTGGTTTGAGAGCACTGACTAGACCTCTTAGTGAATCATTTAATCCTTCCATGAACAAGTAAGTCAATCTATCATCATCTACTCCTGAAACCCGAACTGAGAGTTTTTGGAATTCAGCAAAATAACCTTCAATTGATCCTTGTTGCTTGATTTGAGTCAGCTTTTTAAAGTCTTCCTGGGGCTGTTTTCTATCAAATCTTTTAATAAGACTTTGTGCAAATTCTTCATAGGATGTGACGTGTTGATGGCCTTGGGTGTGGATTCCATGGTACCACCATTTGTGTGCTATGCCTTCGAAGTGGAGGATTGCGAATTGGAGTGCATCTTCCTCTGTCATCGGACTAAGGGTAAGGTAAGTGTTTAACTTCCGCAACCAACCATGTGCAGTGATTTTCCCAGACCCATCAAAATTTGGGAGGGTTACTTTGTTTAATTTGCGTTTTAAATCCTTATTTAGGTTTGATCTTGTCCTTATTGGTATTTCTTGTTTTTGACCCTCACAGAATTCCATAAATGATATAAGCTCTGTAATTGCCGGTTCCAAACTACCATAGGCTTCGGCATTTTCCATCGTGTTGTCGGTAGTTTGTTCCATTTCTTCTTCTTCCCTTAAAGTCTCTTCTCTAGGTAGAAAGGAGGGTTTGGGTATCTTTGAAGATGAAGACGCATGGAGATTTGTTGAGTGATTGGAGCTCGTATCCCTTCCATTAACAGGGTTGTTTTTAAGGTTGTCAATTGAGTTCCCCATGTTTAATATTGCTTGGAGGAGCACTTGATTTGTTTGATTTACTTGTTCCATGAATGATTTCATTTCATTGGCTAATTGTTCATTCATCTTGTTTTTATTTCCTTTCCTTTGATATGTTTGCATGTATGCACCTCACAGGATGGCAGGATTATGCTCTGATACCACTTGTAATGATCCTTATTTCACATTAACCAAACTCTATTATAAAATGTTTAATTTTGGATGCATATGCTATTTATAATTGACAATGAACAATAAGGGTATGAAGCTTGATTCCCAAATGCATATGCTGCTCTAGAATGATGATAATTGCATAATGGTATATCACAATAAAGGATGGTTGTGTCTAATATGCAGATAAATATATGCTCAATAACCTGGTAATGTTGTCTTTGATATACAAGGGATCACATGTGAATATTTAGGTTGTCTGATTATGATAATAATGTTGTTTATTGTACAAAATTGTATTTGGTATGTCGATACCAATATTCTTTGATCAATAGAAATGTCTCTAATATATCTTTATATAAATATGCCTCAGGTATGATTGTTGTATCTGATATAACTGATAGACACTGCATTGATGGTTGCCAAAGGCAACACAATGGTCTAAACCAAAGGATGCTCCTTGTCGTTGATGCTCCCTCCTTGTCAAACTGTGCTGGCTCACCATCTTCCCTCCTCCTTACTCGACTTTGCTCTCCAATCGTCTCTGATGCTCCGTATAATTACCTTAACCTGTGGACAACTTTATCATTTGACAAGTGTAAGAATCGGGGACCAGTATGTATAGATAGTTTTCAAATATATACCGTCGTCTGATGATGTTATCAACGCTGAGCTTATCTTGTCTATTGATATGATGTAGAATGTATTCTATGTTGTCTCGCCCCAGTCTTCCAAAATCCCCCGTCATTTATATATAGTCGAATGTTTATGACTCCAGGGGACGTGACTTCTGGACGCTAGGAAAAGATGCCGACTATTTAGTTGGCATACTATTCTTTGTCTAATTAATATATTATTAATTATTAGTATAGATTGCTAATGTTATAATTGATATGTATCGATCAATATATATTTTATGAGATATATAATATTTTTAATATATTATTTTTATTTTATATTTTTGACATATAATATTTGATATACTATATTTAATTATATCTTATATTATTTAATTATATTAATAATATATTTCCCATATTATTAATAATAAATTTACTATTATTAATTAATTTATTATTATTTATTTATATTTATATTCTAATATTTAGTATTTTATAATTTGTTATTTATTGTTACTGGGTCTATGACAAAAAACTTGTACAAAACCCACAATATTGTTTTTAAGAATTTTTTTATAAAACCCCAAAATAATAATTTTTTTTAAGGGAAAAATTATAAAAACACACCACTAATTTTTTATGGAGAATAATTAGAAAAACCAACACTAATTTTTTATGGATGAAAATTAGAAAACTTGCAATATGAAACATCACTTTTTCTTTTGGAAAAACGGAAGCAAAACCCTCCCATGATTTTTTTTGACAAAAAATAGAGATCTTTAGATGAAATCCTTGCAAGAAACCCACAAACAAAACACGAGTAGTGCAAATTGTCCAAAAATTGCGAACAGGAGAAAACACGGGCTAGAGAGAAATCATGGGCTTGAAAACAATGTGAAACTCAGAGCCATCGAAAAAAAAATCCCACATTCACGAAAATCATTTGAACGGTCATACGTGGAAATACCTGAAGGTGGGCATGAGAACTCATGCAGGCCTGCAAACAACTGCGTATGAATAGGCTCTACAAACACGGAAACTTCTGAAAAATTCTCGAATCTCCAAAAACCAACACAGACAAGAAACCCTTCAAAACGAACCAGCAAATGAGTCCTTTGAAAATTTATCAAACTCCAATGATTTTTTTCAATAAAAATATTGAAAATATTTCTGAAAGGAATTCCAGGAAGAAGGCCTTGAATTTTTATTAAAAAAATCACCAAATCTTATAAAACCCCATCGACCCACTCTGATACTGTGTTCAGGTAATTGCGTTGTCTTATTCATGAATATGCAAGGTATATATAGCAGTTTACATGATGGTGTTCTAAATAGAACAAACCGTTTAACTGAAGCTATAAATAGCAACTATGTTTTCTAATAAAAGAAGCCTGAAGAAACACACTAAATGACCAGTAAGAGAACAACTAAAAATAATTGACTAAATGTAATTAAATATTCTAATAAACACACAATGGAAGGAAATAGCAAGCTGGTTGTGGGTAGCAGAAAGGATGCTGGAGCTCCTGCTACGGATTATTGATTACATTACAATTTTTATCTATTTATTCACAGCAGAACTGGACATCCAAAGTTGGTGCTCTTTACTTGGAATAGTAGCTGTGAAGAGTTTTAAGTGTTCTGCTGTTGTTTGATATGTATCTGGACATGTAAAGGATGTGAATATTGGTAGAAGCGCGGAGCATATTATATGTGGATGATAGCCAACTCTACTTCCGGTTTGGACAAGAGGAACATATGGATGCATGGACAGTGTTATCTATACTTTTATAGGTGCTGTTTACATTCTGAGTGCTGATGTTAGTCTTAGAATTCCATTCCGTTTGAAGGATATTTGGCATTTCAACTCTTCCTCTGCATGAGAACCAACTATATTCCAGATATTGCTCTTCTACATTAAGCATTGTTTCCAGGTGAGAGACTCCTTTGAACATGCCTGTTATGTATTCCTGTTGGATACTCTTGATTTGAATAAATATGCTGCTATTCCATGTATTGTTCTTATTTATTTAAAACTTGCAAGTCAAATTTCTGAAACTATGCTAGTGCAATACGAAGCATTGAAAGAAAACAACATATATTTCACACATATACGATAGTACAAATCTGAAAACTCAGTAAACAGAAAATAAGACAACCGTTTGACGAAATTCCTTACGTGCCTAGTGTTGAAAATAAGTGCAACTTATTTGATAAAACGCACATGGCTGAAGGGTGAATGTTGGGTAGAAAATTTGAGAAGCAAGTTGTAAAACTAGGCAAGGGCTCTTTACATACTCCAGTAAACTCTGTATGCTAAAATCCTGAAATTCAACTGACAATCCATTGGAAGACATGTTCAAGTATCGCTGTGCCTACCATAGTTTGATGAACTCAAAATGTCTCGTTTGGTGTTTGCATTTGTCTGGGAAAGTCTTAAAATTTGTCTACTTCAGTCTGAAGGTGAGAAAATGACCCAAAAACAAAGTATGAGGGCTTTATAACCAACAAATCATTGCCATTTTGAGAAACCCTCCAAAAAAACTGGTTATTTTCAACTATAGACAATTGAACATGTTTTCTTCAGCTGCTCGCAAGTTTCTGCCTTGTCAACCTGGGTTAATGAGATGTTGACTCAGTTTCCAAATACCAGAGCATGCCAGTCATACTTGGTATGAGTACATGACTGGATGGTGATTACCTAAGTTCCATGGCCTTTTGGGGATGGAGATGGGTGGACAGGAGGGAATGCATTTTCAGAATGGCTGTTGAAGGGCCATTTTTGGGGACGGGCACACACACACACGCACACATGCACACACACACACACAGATATATATATATATATATATATCACATTAAAATTCAAAGCATCTATCCCATCAATATCTTAAAACAACATTGAATGTTGTTTGCTAAATAATAATTTGGTAAAGTGCCCTATGTCAGGAACCTCAAGGGAAACTTAACGAGGAGCTCAAAAACGAGATACAGAATAGTCTAGAATATAGAGACACATAAGATATAATCCCACATCTAGTTAGCAATGAGCTGCTTCAAAAAGGGTAATATTGTTTGATATGTATATATCAGAATGATTGAGGTTTGAAAACAAATCCATTAAAGAAATTTATATCATAGAATTAAAATTTTCACCTTTTGGGATGTACAACTTGCTTAACATGTAGGCCCTGATATATATATAGAAATTTTTCATAATATATATAATAGAGAGAGAGAAAGAGAGATATGTCAATAACTGATAACATCAATCTCAATATATAAATAAATCATGACAGCAGTAGTATAACAGCATAATAAATTTCAATAAAGTAGTATAACTACAGTATAAGCTATAAAACAACAATTAGATATTATGATAGTGATAAAATTAGTTGTCTATGTTCTTGATTTGGGTTTCCACTCTGAAACCCCCCTCACTGTAATCAAATTTCGTATATGACAGGAGATCCCAGTTGTTCAAATTACACAGGAATACTTTCAACACAGAATAACATCAGCTACCCTGGGAAAAACCCTCATAAAACAGAGGGAAACAACCCAGCAAAAGAAACCTTTTATTAAGAGAAGAAATACATGAAAACAATCTCAGCTGAGAGAAGCTCTCTACATCGATCAATCAGCTGAGACTCAAAAGAAAACTCTCTCTGCTTAGGAACGACAATTTCTGAGAATCCAACCTCCACACAAAAGGACTAACATATCAGTAAGAACTCCCGACAACACTGTTATCGTGCGGAACATCAAAACAGGAGTCGCGATGAGGAAAACTGACGTGCAAGAGTCACACCCAAGTACGAGCATCCAAAAAACGCTTGAAGAGTAACGTCACCACCGAATATGAAGAGTAACTGTAGGAGAGTGGAATGACAGCTGTGAAAGGCCCGTTAATACGAAGGAGGCCAGCGCGGGAGAGGAAGGCACAAAGAAAAACTGACGACAGCTGTGAAGGCCCATTGATACGAAGGGGAGCTTCCAGCGTGAATGGGAAGAGCTTCCAACGTGGATGAAATTCCAGATCCTTTGAGAATGCCATTTGTCATTCTGCAGAAAACAATAGACCACGCAAAGACAAGATACTACTTTCTACGAAGCATAAAGAAGATACATTACATAAGCAATGAATCTTAAAGGATATTTCATATAAAGCTATAAATTTAACACCAGTAACTAGTTGAGGTTTGGGAATGGAGACCTTAATGGGTTTTAGCGGCAGAAATGATAAGTTGCACAAGGTGTTAGATGTGAAAACCCACTGATAGATGGGGTGCAGGGGAATATTGATTACTCATGGTTAAACATGTGTAATCTCCAGGTTATGCTACTATGATTCCTACTATTAAGGATATGATTGTACTACTGTATGGACGTACTGAAGACTTGGCTTTGGTCATTCTGCTAGTAAAAACATGAATTGGAATTTAAATATTGAAAAAGGGAAGAAAGGGTCAATGGAAATGAAAGGAATTGTGAATTTTTCACTATATTGAAATAGCATCCTTTTGTTTTTCATTTTGAATATAATAAAAAAATATATTTCTTCTTAATGCTATGAGATAGATGAAATTTAAGAGAAAGCTGTAATAGTAAAATAAATTTAATAGATGTAATAGTAAAATAAATAAATTTTTGAGATAGATACTACTATTTGAGATAGATATAATAGTAAAATAAATTTAAGAGATTGATGAAATTGATAGAGATACTACTATTTTTTTGTCGATTGAAGTGAGGTACAGGACAAAGTATAATTAATGGAGTAGATGTGAATAGTATTTGGCACAACAAGGACATTAGCACAATATCAAATGCTTCCTCTTACGCTGTAAAATCCTTTTGCTGAACTAAGATGAGATTCAACATTTCTACTTTTGGAACAGATTTTGACCTCAGTTTTCATGATGTTGTTTTGAAGCTTGGCAAGCTTTTATATTATCACTTTACTTGTGCTGAATACAAGATTTCAGACAATGTAAACAATATAGACATCCAATTCAGTAAGTTGGACAAATGTTATACTGATTAGTTCTTTAAAAAGGGTAATGGAAAGCAGTCCTTTAGGAGATACCAAAACGTTAGTACAGTAGTATCATCCTTGCCCGGTGACACTTAGGGAATCCACAGAGATAAATAGTTGTTTCGTTGCTCTGGAGTATGTGCTATGAAATTAGAAGCATCATTACAATCATTGTACATTTCAGAATTGATATTTATGGGAATTCATATTATTGCTTAGACTTTTATGTCATTGAGAACTTGGGGCTGTAATATTTTACTCCTATTTCAACCTATCAATAACTATAGCCCCTAGAACCAAAATTTAATTTGTACTTTTGACCTAGCAGAATGTTGTCCAGAAAGTTTTTTTGATCATTTCTTACATCTCTCAAACAGAAAATGTTTTCTGAAGAATATGCTCAATGATCAAAGGAACTGTGATGAAAGTAAATGTCTTCTGTGGTGTAGAATTTGTGGGTGTGATATTCAGAAGTTTTTCATTATGCTTATTCAAGGTTAGAGGATGTTAATAAAAGAAGCCTTTTATGCCTTCAAAAATAATTGTAATGGTCTTAAATTCTAGTGGGTGTTTTGGTTTTTTTATTAAACTAAATTGCTTTCTTTGGTAAGTTTATCTATTCTTTATCATTCGTCTTAAAATACATCAAAATTAGATTGATGGAGCAGCATACATTTCATGAGAATATATTTGCAGCTCTATTTAGTTGTGGCTAAACATGGAGGTTTTCTATAGCTGTCTCTTTTCAGAAGTAAAAATAGTTTGGGTTTCTTCTTGACATCTTTGTTGATACAGGTTAAAGCTTGTTGAGTAGAATGCATGGTTTATATGATTTTTTTTGTCCATGCTGTATTTCTGTCACAATTTTATCTGTTCAACATTTGATGTTCTGAATTATTATTTTGTAGGTTGATACTAGTAAATTGACTGTGGCTGAGTTAGACGAACTGTTTGAAATTCCTGATGGGCTTGCTCATTTCCGATTGAATATGGAGGAGCTTCTGATTGAAATTTGTCATTTTTTGGGGCCAACACAGTTTATTCAAAAGGTCAGTGAGTTTTCTCAAACATATTTGCTTTTCAATGCAAATGATGTAAGGAACACCTATAATTTATTAATTACTGCTGCAAAATGCATTTTTGGTAGAGAGATTGGGGTGTGTTGGGCAGCATGGTTGAAATATTCATTATAAGTAATTTTTTGTCTGCCTTTTATAATACATCACTGCAGTCTTTACTGCATACAGTTTTTCTGTGTTTTATAACCACTAATAATTAATATGAATTTCATTTGCATATTACCAAATGAAATAATCTTGAAGGTATCTAGCAATTTGTTTTTTAATGTCCATGGGCAGTAAATTGACAGAAAATGGGATTTTCTTAGCTGACAGAAAATGTTCATAGTCTTGTCTGTATGCTGAGGTCAAATTGATTCTGTAATACATTGTGCATCTTCTCAGATTCTTAGATCATATGGATTATTTCTTCGGCTTCCATAAACAAAAATGGTTATGCTTGAATTTGGTCTAATTTCTCAAAGAGAGACAAATGGTAATTTAAGTTTCGTGAGAAAATTAGATGGTACCATTATAACATGCTCAGAATAATTTATCTTTTTAAATGCTTGTTATTTGAAATATGATTGGAGACAAATAGAATTATATGCTGGATAATATAGCAAAGTGATGCAATTGAATGTCATATCTTAGTTTCACTATAAGAGGCATCTCTTGAAGAGTCTCTTAGCTGGTTCAATTTCAAATTTTATTATTTTCTTTCATAGACAAATTTTTTGATAGAAATGAATGTAGATGTTACTTTCGATTCAAGTTACTAGGATATGGGTACAATGGTTATGGGTATATATCCCCAATAAAGCAATGCTTGTACTTTGGATTAAAATACTTGTACAAAAATAATTTTTTAATGCACATAAAACACAAAACTTGATATTGGTGAGATTTAGAAGCTGCTGAATGTTTTAAAAAATAAAGCAACAAAAGTCAAGTTTAGAAATTTTAAAAGCAACATGTGTCATGAACCTCAGAGTTTAGACATTGATGGATGGTGCGATGAGCATGAACCAGAGCTAGAATGGGTGTGATGATGGAGGTTCCAAATCTGAGGGGATTGATAAAGAGGATGAACAGTACTTAGAAGAAGCAGATGAGGAGCTGTTTTGGGACGATATTGAAGAGGATGAATTGTTATTGACCATTTTGCTTGAACCTAGGTTGTTGGGAACTTTTTTGGATTCTTTTGTGACTCCAAGATGTGCTTAGGTGATGGTCCAGCCTGCTTTCTGTTAAGAGTTTGGCCTTCCCCTACTGGTGGCCTGAACATCCCTCCCAACTATGTTATTTTCTCAAAGACATGTCAGGGATGCACTCATCTTAGGTGGGTGCCCTGATAGTTAGGTGGGTGCCCTGATAGTGATGTGCTACCTGAGTCTCCTCTTCTCTAGCATGTTGAGGGCTTGTTAGAAAGGTTTTTTGGGGTTGTCATTGTTGGTCCTCAAGTTAAAAATGATATTGTTCTTGATTCTCTCTTGTAAGAATCAATTCTCTCCCTTTCTTACCCTGTTGATGGTTCGCGAGAGGTGGTTGTTGAGTTTGCCCATTGTTCTTGTGCTGGATCAAATAAGGGGTTCCCTCCTCAAGAGGGGCTCCACATTTCTCTCGCTATTGATTAGGCCACTTGGGTGCTTTGTAAGTCCTCTCCTCTCTTGCATGTGATGCAGGAATGCAATAAAGGGATGCAATCTCTGTTGTGGTACCCCTTGTTACCAATTTCTCTCCTCTCTTGCATGACCTGGTTCTTCTTTGTCCTCCTTATCATAGTGATGTTACCTATGCCTCCTTTAGGGTTTCTTATTTCTTGTTGGATAGAGGTTCTGCTGGTATGAATTCTTACCTCATTGGAAGAATTTTTGAATATTAGTGGAACTTCGATGTTATCTGTAGCTTGGTGTCCGAATGCTGGATTGTTTTAGGTGTAGTTGCAAAAATTGGACTCAACAATAACCTAGTAGGCCCAAAATATTTAGAAGCTGCGGAGTCTGCAAAAATTCAGGAATTTTATCGAACATTTTATACATAAATTTCTAAAAATATTCTTTTAAAACACACATTAAATTTGTTATGTATATAAATCACAATTAGAATTTAATACATACTATAGACTAAAAAAAACGTTCAACTCTAAATGAGTTTTAATGCCACTTCTACTAGCCATGCCATATGTAAAGTTGCCTCATCTAAAGAGATTCTTGGCTTGTTGTGTAAACCTAAAAGGAGGAAATAAAAGACTGGGGGTAAGTAGGATTCATTATGCAAGACCAAGAAGCACATTGTGAGCAGTGAAGAAGAATCCAAATAGTTGGAAGAGGATAACCATATGCCATATGGATCTTATTGGAGAGCACGAGCCATACGAGTGGAAAGGTTTCACAAGATTGAAGTTTGACCGTAGTTGTACAGGCCATACGAGCTGGTCAGACAAGTGTTGGAACCATACAGGTCGTAGCCGTATGGGCTGGAGGAGGAAGGAAGCATACGATTGGAAAAGAAAGGACTAGATCCGTACACGTATGAACTGCACACTGCGTACGAGCAATCCAAAACAGCCAAGACGGAGCCGTACGAGTACAAAGAGGAAGTCGTACGTGCCCAGCAAATAGGCATACAGAGGGCAAGAAGCGTACAGAGACAACGTGTGAGGAGAGCCGTATGAACAACAAGTAACTTCAGACTGGTTTGTACGGTCCATGTGGAAGCCATATGATGTCGAAGCCAGCGAGAGTATTTGCATAGAAATATACACGAGTTGCAAAAGAAAATACATAATTTGCACAAAGAAATACGTGACTTGTACATTATGGTGAAGAGTAGTTATGGCAACCCTAAAAAGGGTAGTTACGACATTCATTATAAAGCTGGGGCCATAACTAGAAAACCATCACAACCATAGATAGCGACTTCAAGCAAGAAGGGAAAAGTGCGGAAAGATAAAGATGAGCATATTACAGCCAATAATCTCATGTTTGAGAGTATTACAGGGAGTGAATGCAAGGCTTGGTGGGAGAGCACTCCAAAAAATCACCCCCTGAAGGAGTCACTGTGAAAAGCTGAGGTAGATAAAAAAAAATTTATGCCCATTTTCAGCCTTAGAGACTTTGAGCTAGTCTTGCATACTATGGTTCATGGTTATGACAAAAGTACACACAAATCCACCGTTAGATACTTTGATCAAATAGTAGTGGTGTCTTATTCAACCAAGGAGTTTAACAGGGTATTTGGCATGCCATATAAAGGACATTCGATGACCAAGCCATCTTCCAAGATGTTGGTGGAGGACAAGAAAATGTTGTTGAAGCGTATATGCAGGCAAGACCTCACAGAGAAACAATGGGACAACTTATGGAGTGGCAATAACAGTAAAGGATTGAAGAAGTCCTTCATAACCTCCCCAGAGTGGCGGTGCATAATGGACTTGCTGAAAAGCAAGATCACAGGAGGGAGTAGAGCATCCGATATGGCCATATGGATGCTAAGATTAATGAATGGTCTAAGTAATGGAAAGGTTTATAATTGGGGACATTTATTGTCCGACCGTATTAAGGACTTCCTACAACTCAAGCATAAGACATTTAATATGTCGCACCATGCCATTGCCCTATTTCTGGAGGTTCTACGCACTCAAGTAGCACCAGAGCACCAACGTATTTATGTTCCAGCCAGCCGGCTTGAGCCATATAAGCCCATCATGAATTGTTGGCTTCACCTGGACACCTTCACGACTGACAACTTCAAACGATTGAGGAAAAGGGTTAGGCAAGATGTTACCAGGAGCACTAAGGATGGAGAAGATGACGATGACAGCTCTGAGGAGGAGGAGACGACATCATAGATACTTTCATCATCTCAGAGTAACAGTTGTGAGGATGAGGGGTTCCGCATGGAACCTTGCCGTGCTAGGGTATAGAAGGCGGAAGCACAAACGGCACAAGGGGCAACACAAAGGATTGAAGTAGAGGAGACATCCGAGGAAGTTGAGTTTGTACTAGTGTGGGAAGGATCCCTATCAGGGGTGGTGCTAGAAGAGATTGTACTGGAATTGCTACATGAGGGGGAGGCTGTACGGAAGGAGCTGACAGTATGAATAGAGGCCGCACGGAAGGAGGTAGTACGGATGGGAGCTGTACAGATAGGAGAGGAGATGGCAATAGAAGGAGAGGGTGCATAGCAGGAAGTGGTAGTGCATCAGGAAGTGCTAGTGCTAGAGAGGCTGCCAGTGGTTCCAGATTGGGGTGCAAAGAAGTTGTAGAAGATGGTGTTTACGCCACCTCGACTATCATCCATGGCACACTTAGTCCCACCTCAGCAATTACGCCAAGCCAAGTTGATAGATCTCAGAACACATAAGGGATGGGCCCACACTATCAGTATCACCACTCCTAGGGAATTGAGAGAGCCCACCTTGTTGCACTCGTGGTCACTCGACACCCCCAATTGGAATAGTTACCCAGCCATGATAGTCACAACGTTAGTACCAACTGCCACGATAGTCACAACATCAGTACTAGCTACCAAGGTGGCAACTACGAAGGTGGCAGTGGCAGGTATGGGGGTGGCAATGGAAGGTATGAAGGTGGCAGAGGTGGAAGTGCCTACCATGAGCACAGATGCAGATGTAGAAGTAGATAGCCTCGTGGCGAAGTTTCATATGGAAGTGGATGATATACCACCACCCTCACCCACGTTGATGATGAGACACCATGTCGAGGAAGGAAGTAGGGAGGTATCATCAGTTACCCAGCCAGAAGTCGTGGAGGGAGGAGGAAGCCAGCATATGGGAGAACTAGGGGCTGGTGCGATAGGTGGCTGAGCAGAGAGTTTCACCCCAGGATTTGGAGACTTGACACAACGATTCTTAGTAGAATTTGAGGCCATGGCAGCAACAACATGGTACATGGTGGACCGGGCGAGAGAGATAGACATGGGGCCAGTCACCATGGCATCAAAGGTACTTTTGAGATTCATGACAGAGGAATGTAACAGGGAATTCACTGAATGCTTCACAAGGTAGGCATGGCTGGAGATGGAGATACCAGAGAGGGTACAGGCATGGGGTACACCACATATTGTGGTAAGACAGAGAGGGCACACAACAATGATGAGAACCCTCGCTAGGATGGAGGAGACTTTTAGAGCCACATTCTTACAGTTACAACAGGTTACATGGACAACTCGCAGGGTAGAGGAAGAGCGCACTCTTACTTTGGAGAGAGAGGTTGCCTTACAGATGAGAGTGCAGGAGCTCGAAAATGAGCTCGCACTAGAGAAGTTAGCACAGGTGGGGAAAGAGAAGCAACTTTAAAATGAGCTCGCACAGGGGAAGTTAGCACGAGTGGGGAAAGAGCTGCAGCTCGCAATTGCTTAGAAGGACCTCATGGATGCCTTGAGATTGCTGAAGGCTGCATGTGAGAAGTAGTTGATTGCAGATAGAGACCTGATGATCCTCCGCCAACAACTCCCACGCGCCACCACCTCTACTACTCCAAGGATGTCCTCTCACCCATCCCAGTAGACTTGTTTTTTTTCAATTTTGTTTTCTATCATCTAGAAGAGGAAAAGATTTGTGTGGGGGATGATGTAGGTGGCGATTATGCCATCAATAATACTTTTGTTAGTTAAGGGGAAATATAATAGAAGATTTATCCCGAAATGGTGTTAGTTGCCGATAGTTGGCAGCCTTAACCAACTATCGAAGCACTATTTGTATGAAGGTTGGGACAATTCAGGTGGTGTGGATTGTATGAAGTTATTATGCTATGAAAGATATATCTTTTGCCATCTATTGCCTTATGTGATTCTGTGTTATCTCTAGTTATCCATGCTATGTCATTTATAACTTACATCTATTCTCTATTGTGGAATGAGTACTATTGCATTATATGAACAATACATTGTCAGTTAGGCATCTAACAAATAACATCTAAGTAGGCACACATAAGAGTTGCATCACTATTCTCCATTAGCCCCTTGTAATCAAGTTTTTTATTTGACAAATTCCAATAACTAATGGGGATTTGGGAGTGTAGACTCCAATGAGGCTGAGGGGTAGTGACCCTCATGGTGGTTTGGGGACAACATCCCCAATGGGGTCAATGGGCAGTGCCCCTTGTGGGGTTTTGACAGGTGTTTGAAACCTTAGCCACCAATGAAAGTCATGTTTTCCTAACTACTTGCAAGGAAAACTAAATTACATGTTTGGAGGAGTTTTTAATATAGTACTCAATTTTTTGCACTTGTGTGTTTTCAAGAAAAAAATTGCTGTGAGTTTTTCAAAAACTCGTGGCCAGTAATTTGCCTGGCATTTTGGCTCAGAATTACCTATGAGTCAGAAGAGCATTTGGTGCATTTTTAAACTACAAAACTTTCAAGTATACCTTGTGTTACAACCTTTTTAAATGGTTACCTCTTGTTCTCCTTCCAATCCATGGAGTACTATCCAAGAATTCTACACGAAGGTCTTTGGTTTTTCGGTACGGTGTATCTTCATTTCCAAAGATGGGCTATTGGATTTGGTGCTACCAAAGTTAACACGGCTTCTATTTAGGTTCATTTCCTTGAGCTCCCTCTAATATATTGGGATGAAAGTATCTTCCGTGGTAGCTAATTCTATTGGTCAATGGTTCGCCATTGACAATGTTACAAAATCTTGAAAAAGATTATGTTATGGTAGATTTTATGTTTTTGTTGAAACTAATAATCTTTTACCTAGCAATATCACATTGTGCTCCAAGTTAGGTTTTTTGGAATAGGAAACTCACCGAGTCTTCTTCGCTGCTTTTTCATCATGAGAAGGGGCACTACAGGTTGAGGTGTAAAGCTTTGGTTTCGGATTCCCTTGGGCCTTCTTATAGCAAAATCTTGCTGATTGAGACACATCCTCAGCTTTTGGACTATGGGAAGGTGTTGAATACTCATGTAAAGAAACTCAATGACCAGGGCAGAGGTTCTTGTAAGGTTAAAAACTTAAAAGAATGCTTGAAATTGTGTATGAGAGTCCCTTGGCCAAAGTTTCTCCTTTGAAAGTTGGCTAGAGTTTCCATCTTGGACTTGTTTCTCTTCAGAGCCCTTTGGTGAGTTTTGGATTCAAACTGTCTTAAATGTTTATTTGGCATCCTTGCTTCGTTGCTTTTGCAGCTTGTTGTCAGTGACAAAAGTGAATAAGCAAGATTATTTTATGGAAAAGAGTATTCATAGATTGAATATCATTAATAGACAAGATAGATATCAAGAAGGATTTCGGGTTGTGTTGACATTGACATCAAAGTGAAGTAAAATAAGAACAATTTATTATGCTTTTTCCTTGAAGAGAAATGGTAAAATATCAAGCTGACGGTAAGATGTTTATGTTAAATTAGATTTAAACATAATGATAAAGTCATACTTGGCCGACGACCTTGAAAATAAATCGCATCATTAAAAAGTAGTGAAGAATGAACATATATGTCTAATAAGAGAAGTGATGATATTCTATGGTAAAGATCAGCAATTCCTTGATAAGGATGGAATTATGTTATGCTGAAATAAATATGAAGATAGCAACTATAAAACAAAGACAACAATTAAGTTTGTTAAAGTACAGTTGTTTTATTAGGTAATGGTTAATAATAGAAGGGGTTGATTATGTTTTAAAAAACAGCAATCAATATACCTTATAAGCACTGCTAATGTTATGGAAAGGCAAAGATTATTTTAAAGGAAACAATTCCATGTTTATGTTGAAAGGTGGCACTCAAGCTAGAGTAAAATATAACATGTAGCACTCAATTTTGAGGATGTCTCTGTATTGAAGACACATTAGTTAAGACAAGGATTCTAAAGGCAGCAGTTATTAAAAGATAGATATTATATTGGAAGAGTTAGGATTCTTCCAAAGGATATCTCTTTTCATAAGAAACAATAGTTATTTTAAATTGTAAAATGGAAGGATAGAAGTGAGAGGAGTGGTGCGAGTAAGAACATAGAATAGAAAGAAGAGATTTAAGAGAAGTAAGTTGGTGGTGGAGAAATATACAAGGGGCAGATCACTGAAAAAGAATAAATATGAAGCAATAAAGCAAATTAAATGAAATATGTGTGAGATTAAAGAAGTTATCAAACTTCTGAATAAAAGGAAAATCTTTATGAAGAATATATGTTAAGAGAACAAAGATAGTAATTAAGTTAATATGGTAAGAAGCATGACCATTCAAATGGTTCTATCTTTCTCAAGAGTTCCATCCTTTCATGAAGATATTAAGATCTTGAGAAAAGAGTGGTGAACAAGGAAGAGAATCAAATATACACAAGGTCGATGAGGAGCCAATTGTAAAGATCATTTGCAGATTTATGATCAGATTTATAAAGACTTCATAAGCTGAATTGTGAATACTTTTGGCAGAGGGTTTCATGCAAAGGCAAAGAAGAATTTGGAACAGTATTGTATGAAGTTTTTATGGCAGTTTTACAAGAAGATAACAATCAGATATGTCACAGATTTGTTGTTAGCATTATAGCAGTTTTGTGAAAAGGATTATGACAGTTTGAAGAAGAGAATGAGGGGTTGGTGCCTCTAGTGAGTTGGTGCTCACAAAGTGAATGTAGGGGTTGGTGCCTCTAGTAGGTTGGTGCCTACACTTTCAGAAGTGGGAGTTGGTGCTTCTAGTGGGTTGGTGCTCACAAACAAAGTTAGGGGTTGGTGCTTACAAACTTTATAAAAGAAGAATTATATAAAAATCATTAATTTGTCGTGGTTTTTCCCATTTGGGTTTCCACGTAGAACATTGTGTTATTGTGTTCTTATGTACATGATTGATGGAATTTAGTAAAGAATACTATTATGCTTGATAAGGTTTAAATTGGTAAAAATCATTGTTATACTGATTCACCCCTCTTGTTGTGGTGTGGTTCCCAAAATTGTCATTAAATTCAAACATTTATTGTATTTTCTAATCGTCAATTGTCTTGGACATATCATTTGTGTGATTGTTGCCAATTGCTAGTGGCCACCCGAACCAGGTATCCATATCTAGTTAGAAACCCCTAAATAGTCATGCGACCTGAGCACCATCTCCATGTACTAGATTTGTATTCGTTGTCGACATAAGAGAGGAAACTAACTTTTTAACTGTAATTCAAATTTTGGTGACAATTTTTTAATTTGGCTAATTTTTGTTTAGAATCCAAATCTTGTATCAGACTTGTGTTATTCACTACAAGCCTAGTAACAACGAAGTCTATTAATAATATATGGGTGATTTGTAATAGAAAAAATGGAGAAAATTCCACACAATAACCATGAACTGTCTAACAACCTTGGGTAGCAAGCAAACAAGAAGAAGATTGTCATTAGAGTATTAGTATTCTATGAAATGGCCAAAAGCCAACCCATTATAGATGCTCATGGGATTTGAGCGAGTTTATAGTTTTTTGTCAATTTGTCTTTGTGACACAATAATTATGTTCCATGTAATATATTGTGTCACATATAACATATTAGTATGCAGACATTGCTAATTAGTGTCTTAAATATTAATTTGTGAATAGTATTGAAGATACTTCAGGATACGAATATAAATTTGTTTAGATTCGTATTTGAATGGTGAGAGTTGCATATGCACTGTGCTGCTAGGACATATACAATTTATATAGAAGCCATATATTCTGATTGAGTTAATAGACTTTCCTTGAAAAAAATACTAATATAGATATTATATGCAGTCATGCTAGTAATGATGTTTTGGGATACTGAGTGTGAATGATGTGTAGATGCTTTGCATGTTCAACCTTTTGCAATGAATGGTATATGAATTTGAAATTTTGAAAGATTCAAGGGAAGGTAGTTTTTTTATTTGAAAGGAGTTTAAAATTGGCTGCTCATATACTTGCAATTTTAATTGATATAGTTCTTAATTTTGAATTACTTTTCATTTAAGTTTCTTCCATGATTGTTACTGAATGCTTTCCTTGCTTCTAGAATGCCATATGATATTAACAAGGAACATTTTTAAATTTTGTTACTTCCTAGTTGTTTGCTGGAGCATGGAGCTCATCAGAAGCTCCAATCCCATGGCAAGATGTAGAAGCAAAAGTTTTTGTGCTTAATGTGGTAAGGATTGTATTTCCTTGCAATATAAAACTTAGTAGATATTCATGTTTGCAATAAGTATGGAATGATGAAAATACGCCAGGGTTTTGTCTCTTTAAAATGTAGTTTACTTTCTTAATTTAGATTTAGTTTTCCATTAATTTTTAAGTTAACAAATTTGTAGTTGAGGATTCTGTCTGCTTTTATCTCTTCTAGTATGAAATATTCTCTGCTCAGTGTTTTTAGCTTGAATAAAATCTGGAGAAATGTTCCTGAACAATCTGCCTATGAAAAATTTCACACAAATAAAATATTTTGCTGCAATGGTCTTATTCTGTACTATTGTTTGCATTATTTCAGATAGTTCAGAAACAGCAACAATCCCAAATTTGTAATATTATACCAGTTGGATCACAGATGCTAATAGTTCAATTTATTTTACTTCAAGAATAGAAACATTACAAATATTTCCAAATCTGAACAACCTTATATGTAAGGAGGAATTATCATCTCACAGGAATAACAAATCTGCATCTGGCAACTAGCAGCAAGTCTGAAAAACCTTTTTGCAGCCAAACTGTACAGTGTATTGAAGAGAGGTGATTACAATGCCTGTGTTGGATAGGTGCTAGGAAGTATAGGGTCAAGAAAAAAATCGATCTTGAAACCTAATCAATCAGAGTTCCACAGCCTTGAGGACAATCACCACACCCATAAATGATGCTCAGCGTCTTGCAATATTCCACTGATGAAATAATAAAGGAGTGGCATATAGAAATCATGGCAGATATAAAACTTTGTCACCTCCGATAGGGTCTGTCTTCATTCACAACAAACTCCGGCAAATACAACCTTTATTGGCCTCAAATGATTTTTCCTAAAGAGCCGAAAGGTACTAACACACCGCTTAAACAATTCACTTTAATGAATCAGATTTAGAATTGGTCCACTTCAATTTGCAAATATTAATAATCCACGATTTCGCAAAAGCCGCCAATGCAATGTCATGACAGATATAACCATAGACGCAAGTCTAAATATCAATCTCCCTTTAGATATAGCCCTTACGCCCAGATTGCCTGGATTGTCTAGCTCATGATATGAAATATTAATTCAAAGCCAAAGACTATAATATGGGCTGCCAATACTGGGGAAACTTAGGTTATTTTCCACATATCAAATCCAAGGCAAAGATTCTATTATATCGGGCTTATAAAACAATATTCTTTTTCCTAGTAGATATAAGCACAAAATACCTTAATTTAGAAAATATCTTTATTATTGGAACTTATTTGCAAGATATTTACAAATTTGGCATAGATGTAGACTTCACCATGGATCACCCTTTTGGAAGATCTAGGTTTTCGTCCTGTCCTTCTGTCAAACTCTTGAAGGTTTTTATCTCTGAAATCATAAACCATTTATCCCTTACTTCCTCCATCCAAACTCCTTATAAAGAACTCCAAGAAGCATCTAGAATATTAGGCTAACTTGGCCGGCTTTATTATTAATCATATTTGGAGAACTTTATTCAATTAAGGACATTTTATAATATTTTATTTTATTTAATTAATGTCATCATTTGAATATTTCTTTTATTTTTGACAACTTAATAAAACTTACTTTAATTAACTGTCACCTTAAAAATTGGGGACATTACATTTGTTTGGTCAGGTGGATATAAATATTTCACTCTATTAAATTGATGATCTATGTCATTGATAAGGGTACTGCTTACCAATTTTTTGTTGTTACTTTGAGATCGAAATGATACATAACTAGGTTTATGTAATGTCCCCTTCTCCGAGCTAGGCCTTTTTGGCGCCTGATTAGTCTATCTCCCCATCTGGATAGACTAATGGCTTCTTCTGGAGGATGCCAGCTAGTCACAGGCTTTTATTTGGGTTCATTGGGTGAATTTTATGTTTTTGGGAGCCTTCCCCATAGTTAAAGTCACTTTATTTTATAAAAGTGAGTTTATAAAGTTACTTTACGACTTAAAGTCATTTTATATTAAAAAGTATCTTAAGTGACTTAAGTGGGTGTACTTTATCCCACATGGCTTGGAATTTCGTGCTTTCCCTCATATCGAGGTTATAAAAGCATAAAGCTCTCCTTGGGATGGTCACGATGAATATTATAAACAAAGAAAAAACTAATCTCTAGTTACTTTTGTCACTGGTTTTATTTTCTTGAGGGAGTAGCCCCTTGAGGAAAAATTGGGAAGTTGGACGTAGCCCCAACATCTCATTAATAGAGGAGTCATACAGATTTCACAATGGAGTTCAATGCACAAGTAAGGAAAAAGGTTATTGATCAGGATTCGTAGCATTAAATCTTAGCAGGCAAGAAGTCAGGTAACATTCCAAAACTTGAGAGTTTCAACAAAGCATTGGCTTACTTATTTAGGAAAAGATTATCAAAATGTTGGTGGACTTCCATTTGGTTGGAAGCTGTCGTGAAGAAGGAAATAACACTGAGAGTAATTCCCCACAGTGCTAACAATTCATCGTGGCTGGAGGAGTACAGTTAAGAAGTTACGTTGATGTTGGGAGGCACCATAGTCGAAGATGCCAACATTGGACGTTTATGGTAAGAGGAGTTCAACACGGGTTGGGTTTTGGAGTCGACTGGAGTCAAGTAGGCATTGCCGTAGTGAGTTGATACATTTCCACCTGAGTCTTTATACGGGCTGGGCACACGAGCTCATCATTGGGGAACAGGCGACGCTGAGGGTGAGCATATAATAGCAGGGAAATACCGCAGTGACTTTGTGTCACGTGAAGACTGGTGGGGAGCCCGACTGGTGGGGACCCGAAGCCTTACGGGTGTGAAGTGGTGGTGACGGGAATAGGAATTGTAGCTGCTATAGCTATGTGGAGAACATCACTGGTGATAGTGGAGATTAGAAACACATTTCCAGGTTGGTTGCCTTGAGATGCCTGGTATATGGGGTCGAGTCAGTATATCTCTCAGCCTATTCGTGGGACCAGATTGTGAACATTCCAGAATGCAGTGTAAACGACAGACATCCTTAACAACCAACTCATAACTAGCGTATCAATGTTTCCAGATTTGTATTGTTCAAGTCTTTAGGTTAATCGGGTATGTGTATCATTTCCATTCTCGTAAATTAAGGAAAATAAGTTAAGTGAGTATCTGCAATCTAAAACCGTTCATCCGAGCTGCATATGAATGTATTCACCTTGAACCTTTTGGGATATTGTATGTGCCCTCCTTTACATTTAGTTGTCTATTGTATCTATCTCTTAATGCATTATAAGAATTTGGTACCAAGAAATCTCTGCAGTCAGTTTTAAATCATAAACCAGACGTTGCTCTCCAACTGTTTGATGAAATGTTCTGAGAGGTGATTGGTAAATCTGAAAGTTATCTTCAGATCAAATATTTCATCAACTGTCCAGGTCATGAGATTTAGATTCATGTTGAAAGTTTGCATTGCGTTTGGTAAGGGATCATTTTAGTGGTATCAAAGCCTTTGATCCTGCCATCCTAGTGGGCTAGATTTCAGATTATAACAAGTTGGTACAACAGTGACAATGTTGAGTAGGCATGCATAGCAGGCACAACTCTTACAACTGTTAAACATAACAGAGTTGAATAGGAACAACCAGAATCTTCAATACAGGTTGATATAGAGGATAGTCATACCGAAGCAGACGAGGAGATTGTATTTGAACAGGGTACTTGGGGTACAGATATGGATGATGATACAGGTAGAGAGGCCAGGGAAACATTGAGGGCCATACGCGACGAACAGGATCATATTGCCGATGTATTACAACAGCTTAGAGGGGTTATTCATCAGTTGGTAGTAGCACCCAGGAGACCCCAAAGCCATCACAGTGGTGGAGGCAGTGTAGTAGGATCACCTAGGGCAGCTAGAGCCCCCACTCGTACTTCAGATAGGCCCCTTATGCCTATCTTTGCGGAGAATATTGCAGAGGAAGAAATAGCACAACCTGAGACAACAACCATTCTTCTAGAGAATGTGACCATGCATGATGAGTGGGATAAGCTACCAGATAATGCCGAAGCTGATTTAAGCTTTGTCTAGTATATTGTTTAGAAGAGAATTTGGCAGGGCTCAGCAGGATAGGAGACCCAGGGGTCAGAACAGGGATTTAAAACATGCAATGAACAAATTAACTCTCCCTGCATTTGATGGCAGCGGTATGACATCTGCGAGAGCTTGGATTCACAAGCTAGACACCTTCCTGACCCTCAAACCCATGTTAGAAATGGAGGCTCTTAGGTTTGCCACCATGCATTTAGAGGGAGCAGCATATGACTGGTGGCATCATGGTCTTGTCACCAACAATCATGGACTGATTACTTCTTATGAGACCTTTAACATGAAATTGATTACCCATTTTGATAGGAAAGACATAGAGGTTTATTACAGGGAGTTAGCCCAGCTGAGATAGAGTGGGTCTTTGGACCACTATATTGATGAGTTTCAGAGGATTTCCATCATGGTTCCTGATATGTCAGAGAAGAGGAAAGTGATGTTGTTTATTGAAGGCGTACAAGATAGATTCAGAGGTTTGGTTAGAGTCCTCAAGCTGAACACCTTGGATGACACTATTGAATTGGCACATGACTTGGATTCACCTTCTTCTATATTGCATCCGCCTAAGAAAACATTTAAGGGATCCTCTTCATTTCAAAAGAACAAAAATCAGAATAAGTATGCCCCCTAGATTGGATCTCAAGACAAGAAATGAACTGAGAAGGAGGAAATTATGCTTCACATGTAGAGAGCCTTGGACTCCAGACCACAGGTGCTTTGGAAAAGGTGTTGATGATTGTAGCATCGGTCAGATAAATAATACCAATAATATGATCATTATGAGAAATGACATTATATATATATATATAATTAGATTATAATTATTCTTATAATAACTATTTAATTAATTGATAAAATAAAATAAATAATAATGAATAGACATGTCCCATGAAGGGACATGTCTCTTAATGTGTTTTCCTCAATATAAATAAGAGATCACTGCTCTTGGAAAATATATAACGAAGAGACAATGCTAATACGTTTGCAGCGATCCTGATAACTCAACATGGTATCAGAGCCAAACTGCAAATGTAGAAATGCAGATCATATAAAATTGTGACAATAAACATTCAAGGAAGAAATCAAAAGATGTCTGGAATAATGAGCAATGAAAACGAATATCAATCGATATTGCCATGAAACAAAAAGACAGAGATTGATAGATATAATGTGATACAATACCTTCAGCGTTAGAAGATATCGCAGGTCCCAACGGCTAACAGAGCAAGCCACGTTATGAAGTGGTACCTAATTCTAGAAAGCTCAAAGTGGGGACTTTGTAATTTACTATTTTCAACAGTGCAGAGACGGAGACATTGAAATTCACTTGCGTAGTGGAGAATGCCACCTTCTCTGCAATGTTCACAGATTCCCGTCCATCACAACCTCTGATTTACACGCAGCTCTCAGAAAGAGAAGAAAACCATTTGACAGTAGCGATGGAGATAATTCAGATTGCCATGAAATTGTCCAAGAAATTGAGGAAGCTGCCTAGCTCATGTGTTTGGTGAGAACCCATGTCGGTGAAGCCATTAAGCAAGGTGATCTTCCACTATTGTGGCATAAGAAGCATTGACTTCTGTTGGGAAAGTAGACAACTTCTGCCATCTGGTTAGAGCATCATTGGAGGTCGCGAAAAAGATTGTGAATGTCAGGTACATATATCAGAGCTCGTGTGCAAATATCATGTACATTCATCAAAGGTCGTGGCATTATATATATATAAACTATTTTAAAAAGACAACCACCACCATCTCACGTGGATTTGAAAGCATCAGGGGGAAGAAATGAGTTAGAAATAAAGGAAAGACTGCTAACAGGTACAACAAAGGTAAAAGTGGACCGACTGGCAGGTATGATATATTCTATGTTTTATTTCAATATTAGATAAATGATATGGTTCAGTCAACTTATGATAATCTCGATCATTTTGATTGAGAGGGAGTTCACTAATGAAGGTGAAACACCTTTGAGGTAAACTTGATATGATTGTTTATTATACTTATGAATCATGAATGTTTTAATGGGCCTACCCCCTGTGTAAATCATGAGGAAGTGACGACTTCCAAATGATTATCACTTGTATTTGCAGAAGTTATTGGAAGGTGACGATCTTACAATGACTTAAAATCATGATATACATTATTTATAATGTTGAAACAGATCATGATGAATTAATGCAACAACTAAGTGTTAGATGTCATTAAGTTGACGGTCTATGAGTTGTTTGCATAAATATATCTTGTAAAGCAACAACTAAGTGTTAGATGTCAAATTGACGGTCTATAAGTTGCTTGTATAGATACATCTTGTAGAAGCAACAACTAAGTGTTAGATGTCATTAAGTTGACGGTCTATAAGTTGTTTGCTTAGATATATCTTGTAAATCAACAACTAAGTGTTAGATGTCATTGACGGTCTATGAGTTGTTTGTATAGATATATTTAGGTATCTGGTGAAATATCATGTGTTGATATTCTACAGGCCAGTACCTTATTGAGTATTTGGTGAATGTCATGTGTTGACATTCTGATAGGCCAATACTCAAGAGTTTGTGGATAGAATCGTCGATGGAGGCAATCTACATTTGAGACTATGTTTCTATTGATTACATCATGAGTATGATGCCTTTATTGCTTACATCATATGATTGATGTTGTCAAGTGTCTTAAGTGTTGACATTGGATTGATTTATCCTCCCTAGCTAAGAGGGAGTGTTGATGATTGTAGCATCGGTCAGATAAATAATACCAATAATATGATCATTATGAGAAATGACATTATATATATATATATATAATTAGATTATAATTATTCTTATAATAACTATTTAATTAATTGATAAAATAAAATAAATAATAATGAATAGACATGTCCCATGAAGGGACATGTCTCTTAATGTGTTTTCCTCAATATAAATAAGAGATCACTGCTCTTGGAAAATATATACCGAAGAGACAATGCTAATACATTTGCAGCGATCCTGATAACTCAACAAAAGGCAAGATACATTACATTGAGGTGGCTTCCGATGGTGAATGCGAACAGCATGAGGGCAGCGATGTTGAGGACAACGATGTGGAGGCTCAGGAAGAGCGATCAATAGAAGAAAAGAAGAGGGAAGCCCCCCATGAGCAGCCCCTGTTACTTTAGCGTCTCTTTCAGGTATTCCCACATGTCACCCATTCCGTCTAAAGGGAGTGGTTAGAGGACAACGAATCATTTGCCTTCTAGATATAGGTGCTACTCATAACTTTATCAGCACAGGTATGGTTTCGAAGAGGGGAATTTATGCACTATTGATCACAAGTTGAAACAGTTGGAATTTATGCAGGGTGATCAACAGATTGTTCTTAAGGCCATGCCAGATGGCGGGCCCAGCTTAGTGTCAACTTTCAGGATGGAGGCCATCATGAGGCATAGCAATATGGAGTGGGCAGCCCAGTGTTTCATATCCTCTGAACCCACACCATATTTAGGGCAGCAGGTCCACATTGATATCCAGGATGTGCTTGATAAGAACAAACGGGTTTTTGAGGACATCCCTCTAGGTATCCCTCCAGATAGAGGTTTTGAGCACATCATTGAGTTGGAGGAGGGTGCCAAGTCTGTGATCACTACTCCTTATCGTCACCCTAGACACTATAAGGAAGAAATAGAGAAGACGATCAAGGAGCTTCTAGATATGGGGCACATCAGGCCCAGTTCCAGACCCTTTGCTTCTAAAGTAGTTTTGGTGAAGAAGAAGGATGGTACTCTTCATATGTGCATTGAGTAAATAAGAGAACCATTAAGAACAGGTATCCCATTCCCCGGATTGATGAGTTATTAGATGAGTTACATGGGGCAGTATATTTTTCAAAGATAGATCTTCAATCAGGATACCATCAGATACGTGTCCATGAGGAGGATGTTCATAAGACAGCGTTCAAATGTCTTTACGGGCACTATGAGTTTCTAGTGATGCCATTTGGGCTCATTAATGCACCTGCAAATTTTCAGTCTTGCATGAACCAAATATTCAAAAAGCAATTGCGCAAAAGTGTTTTGATGTTCTTTGACGACATTTTGGTCTTCAACAAGACATGGAAGGAGCACCTACAACACTTGGATGAGATTCTTAGCATTATGGAGGAGCAATCTCTGTTTGCGAAAGAATCCTAGTGCGAGTTTGGATTGATTGAGATTCTGTACCTGGGACACGTGATAGGGACAGACCGAGTTAAGGTTCACCAGGATAAAATTCAGGCAATTCTTGATTGGCCACCACCGAGGAATGTGTCAGATTTGAGGGGTTTCCTTGGAGTATGTTCTTATTACAGGAGGTTCGTGAAGGGGTTCTCTCAGACAACAACCCCCCTCACCGATCTTACTCGTTAAGGGGCGTTCAGATGGACGGATGAAGCAAAGGTAGTCTTTGATAGGCTCAAGACAATCATGAGTACTTGCCTTGTTCTAGCGCTCCCGGACTTCTCTCATCCCTTTGGTCTAGAGTGCGATGCTTCGGGGAATGGATTTGGTGCAATGTTGATGCAGGATAGACACCCCATAGCATACGGGAGCAGGAAGCTTAAGGACAAAATGAGAGACTGTATTCTACTTATGACAAAGAGATGCTTGCCATTATGCATGTCCTGGCTAAATTCAGACAATATCTACTGGGTGGAAAGTTTATAGTTAAGACAGACCACAATAGCTTGTGCTACTTCCTGGAATGTAAAGAGTTGAATGAAAGACAATAAAAGTGGGTCAGCAAAATCCAGGCATATGATTTTGACATTGAGTATGTCAAAGGGAAAAATAACATAGTGGTTGATGCACTTTCTAGAAGACCTCCAGTAGTGTCTTGTTGTGCACTATCAGAGATGTCTGTAGATTGGAAGTCTCAATTGTTGGTTGAGTATTCCAAAAATACTCAAGCTTCAAGCTTGTCAGATTTTGGATGTTCAGTTCTAGGACAACAGGTACAAGGTAATCGATGATATCATTTTCTATAAGGATAGGATCTACACTTAAGGCTAAGGTGATGAATGTTGTTGATGATGCGCCAACAACAGGACACCCGCGTTTCTTTAAAACCTACAAGCAAGTTAGAGAGAGGTTCTCATGGAAGGGCCTCAAGGATGATGTCCTTCGGCATGTCAGAGAGTGCTAGACTTGTCAGCAGAACAAGTCCAAGCACGAGCATCCTGCTGGCTTATTGCAGCCCCTTCCCATTCCAGTATAGAGATGGGAGGGTATTTCGATGAATTTTATTAGAGGGTTGCCAAGAGTTCAAGGCAAGGATAGCATTTTTGTGGTGGTTTCTAGTGCATTTTGTAGGCCACATTTGTGCTTATTGGTTGAGATTACTACTGAGTGGAGAGAGTGAAGGATTCTTGGGCAATAGGGCTCATTGAGGGCAATATTCAGGATGAAAAGTATACAATGATTAACGAGCTTATGATTTACAAGGGGAGGATTTGTTTGGTGCCTGTTTCACAACTTAAGGTGAAGATATTGAGGACTTTGCATTATGCACCTATGGCTGGTCACTTGAGGTTCTTTAAGACTTAAGAGGCAGATCCAAGAGACCTTCACATGGAAAGGAATTCAAAATGAAGGTCTCAAGTAAGTCAGGAAGTGACCCACTTGCCAATAGAACACAAATGAGCACACTTATCCATTTGGTTTGCTTCAGCCCCTACCCTTTCAAATCAGCAATGGGAATGTATCTACATGGATTTCATCGCTGGGCAACCTAAGGTATATGGTATGGACTATATTTATGTTGTAGTGGACAGGTTGACAAGGTTTGCACACTTCTTTGTCAATTCTACAACATGCACAACAACAGAGTTAGTTAATTTGTTCTTCAAGGAGATTTTTAAACATCATGGGATGCTAGGAGCATAGTTAGTGATATGGATGACAAGTTTCCAAGTCTCTTCTAGTAGAAACTTCTCAAAATGAATGGGACAAAGTTTACTCATAGCACTGGCTACCATCCACAGACAGATGGGCAAATAGAGATAGAATTATATTTCAAGACAACAAAGAGCTTAGCTGAAGTGGTTGCATCTTAAATAGTATTGCTAAAATTCTACATATCATTTGTCTATCATGATGTCACCCTTCATTGCATTTTATGTGTACGAAGCACCTAACTTTATTTATTTGCTCTTTGGGGATAGTAGAGTGCCTAAGGTGAGAGATTTTCTACAAGAGAGTTATGATATTATGAAGTGGTTGAACAACTTGCAATAGGCACAACTTCAACAAAAGTTGCATGCTGGTCAGCATCGTACAAAGCACAATTTTGAGGTGGGTGACATGGTTTACTTAAGGCTTCATCCTTACAAAAAGTCCACCCTCAAGAAGAGTGGGTTAAAGAAGTGTAAGCCCTAGTTTTGTGGTCCTTTCAAAGTCTTTAAAAGAATTGGAGAAGTAGCTTATGAACTAGGGCTACCGGCTAACAACAGGGTGCACAATGTATTTTTAGGGAAATACACTATATATCTCTAACATTTTCGAACCAAGTTCTTCAACCCTAACATTTTTGAATGAACACTATTAGTTCTTATCCTATTCATATTCATGATGATGAATGAGGAAGTTGCTGGTTAGTCTTCTTTATTTCTAAAAATGAACTTAGATTAGATCTAGGTTTGATCCCCACCCTTGATTTTCACCTGTCTTCTTTGACTCTTCTTATATAGTTTTAGGGGCGCCTTATTTTCACATGATTATTTGTAAACAAATCATATGGTTATTTATCCAAATTGAATGGGGCTTATCCATTTTAGGTTTCACAGTCCAGTAGTTTTTTTTAATTGTTTTACAACTAGTTTTGTTTTCATTTCATGGAGCTCTTTTACTATTCCTATGCATTATTGCATGTTGTATTTCCAAGTCCCATTGACCTGGTTTCATCTCTCTCTCTCTCTCTCTCTCTTTCTCTCTCTCAATTTCTAATCCTATTGACATATTGTTTGGATTGTATATAGACCCATTCATAATGTAATCCATTTCTATATCTCTTTTAATCCAAGTTATCGGTTCGGGTACGAGAACCTGGTACACGGGTACAAGAACCCGCTACATGGATACGTGAAATTTTTTTTTTGGGGGGTTTGGATGCATTTGGTTGCGTTTATATATATATATATATATATAGTATAAGTTCTATATATGCAAAAAAATAAGAAATATACAAAATTAAATCATTTGATAGTATGATACTTCAAAATATATATTATTGGCACATAAAAATATATTACTCACACATATATTTTGAATATAATAATTCATGTTTGAACGATATAAGCCTGGGTGTTTTTATGTAGCATTACTAGAACTGTATTTCCCAATGACTTTATTATCAACGATCAATAGTGTGGGGCTCGAGAAGTACATTTCAAATAAAATATTGGGGTTTTCTCTAAAGTCTAAGGAAATATTTGTAGTTTGTTATAAAGTTTGATATATAATCTAGGCGGAATATTTGAGAAGTAGCCTTTTTATTGGTTTAACATTTGCCGAGAATATATTTCCTCGTATATAGTCTGAGAACGAAATATTTTGTTGAAGCCGTGAATAAGTTTCGAATGTGGGCTGTAAAGTTTAATATTTATGCTAGGAAATATTAAGTTGCCAAGTCTAAATGAAACTTTGGTGTGTCTTCACGAGAAGTGCTTCTTGTGTGATTGTGGTGTCAAGAATATTCTTTTGTGCGCAAATTCCTTTGTTCTGTGCCAATAATTTCCGGAAGTACATAGGGAGCGTTAAATCTCCTTGTGGATGCTCTCTCATATATAGTCTGAGAACGAAATATTTTATTGAAGCCGTGAATAAGTTTCGAATGGGCTGTATAGTTTAATATTTATGCTAGGAAATATTAAGTTGCCAAGACTAAATGAAACTTTGGTGTGTCTGCACAAGAAGTGCTTCTTGTGTGATTGCTGTGTTAAGAATCTTCTTTTGTGCGCGAATTCCTTTCTTTTGTGCAAATAATTTCCAGAAGCACACATGGAGCATTAAATCTCCTTGGGGATACACATCCAAGTGCATCCAAAGGGAGGCTTAACGCTCCCTGTGCGCTTCTAAGAGGATCTGCATCCGCCTCTGTTGCTTTATTGAGCACACCCGGTAACTTAGCTTTTTATGGATATTTTACCATTTAAAAAGTGAAAAGTGCCTTGATTTCTTTGTTTTGATGGTGGGATAAATAAGTTTTCACATTGGACGTGCTATGTAACTACCCTGATCATTTTTTATGGATATCATCCTTATAAGAAACTACTTGGAAATTATTTTTGGAGGCGTGCATGGTATTTCAATTAAATTTGAGCACCCAAAATCTTTCCAGGTGTATAGAAGAGCTCCAATTAGAGGTTTTAATAACATAAATTGAAATGCTTGTTCTAGAGAACAAAATAATTCTACTTCCAATTTATGTGCAGGGCCTACATATTGGAATTATATTAGGGAGTGTAGATGCAATTCAAACTTCTATGCAAATTTTAAATTATAGCTTTTGTATCCCTTTTATTACTTTATGAATATATTTGTGAATGTACAAACTTCTAATTAAATTCTTTTGTATGTAGATTGCTGAATACACTATGTTCGATTTCGATATGTTTCAGCTAACGATCGTTTTGCATATATGTATAAGCAAATGTTATGAGTCACGTAAATGATAAGCCGTGACTCAATGAGTCACGTTTTATCATTGACGTGACTCTTCATAACAAACAAGTCGGGGTTAATACAAATCGATATCACATAAACCGATAATACTATCGGTGATAACATAACAGTTTTGATATTTAAACCGATACTAATTGGTATTCATTGGAAGTCGATGTTAACCCTCGTAGGGTAACAAATAGTAATTGCATAGACACAGTCAAAGACTCAGCATGTAATACAAGAGACTATCATATTGATGTAATCATAAGAGTTTCCATTCATAACAATCGTGTCTTCATCACAGAATAAGTTCATACATATAACATCCGAAGGGGTGCAAGGCGAATCGTCGCACCCATGTAATGCCTCCGGACTCCAACCGTCTAACTACCCCATAATACCCGACAACATCATCCCCCCCAAAAGAAAAGTCATCTCCGGCAACTAGCAACAAAAATGGAGATGATGTCTAGTACATAAACAAAGAAATCAGCTAAGTAGAGGTAGAAGGGGGCATCCCTGGACCCGATGATTGGGACGCCGAAGAGTTGACCTGTCGCCTCAACTGGTAGACCTGCTATGTGTGAACATCCAAATCTGTCTGGATCTGCAAATTGACCTCCACTACTTCCTTGAGCATTAGGGTAGCCTCCTGGAGTTCCGTATCCTTTTGAGCTAATTGGCCCTCTGCCAGGCTCTTACTGGTATTGGCTGCCTCCAGCTGTGCCAACAATGTTGCACGTTCGACCTGCCAAGCACTCCGCTCTGCTGCTAACTCTGCGGCTATCTCCTGCCGAGATCTCTTCGTTGCCTTCCAAGCCCTCTCCCGAGCCTCTTCTGTTTCCCGTGCCGTGATCATTGTCTGCACCAACCGCCGGCCCTTACCAATCACTAATTCTAGAGACTCTATATAGTCTGCAAGATCCTCTGCCATCAGCACCTTGATCGGTTTCCCTCTCCTTGCCGCCACCTCAGCTGCCTCTTGCTCTACTTGCTGTCCGCCACCTCCAGCATCACCCACTACGCCTTCCTCCAAATGGGGATCCTCTCGCTGAGGGGACAGAACAGTGGATCCCCTTACCATCGGTGTGAGAGATCTCTGTGCTAGAAAAGCACTAGCACGTCCTAGCACGAGCGGTCCAGTCTGACCCATAGGTGTTGAACACTCCTCAACAGGCACTCCGCCATCCATACCGTCATGGTCGGACTCAATCAACATGGAATCTCTAAAGGTTACCCCCAGCTCTGACCCCTCCATCTCTAACCGTTCCTGACCAGATTCCGTCCTACCTTGCTCGGCAAACTGCTCCATCATTTCTGCCATATCTCTGCCAGAAGTGATACTCTCACTATCGCCAGTCTCTAGCTCCGGAAGGGTATCTATTACAAAAACTCCTGTTGATGTGGCCACAAGTGGAGTCAACTGAACTGGGGTCTGTATTTGGCCAAATGTTGGAATACTCGTAGGGCCCTAGGCCAAAGTAACTTGGGTCCCACTGGAGGGTACAAAACGTGGAAATAACAACGGAGTAGCTGAGATTACCCTTACTTCCTCTTCCTCATCACCCTCCAAACCACTCCCTTCCTCTGATGTCGCTTCATGACCACTATCTGTATCCCCGTGGTCCCCACTGACTCCCAACTCTTGCCTGGTCCGTTTCGAGCTAGGTCCGACCTTCTGTCCTCCAGGTATATCTAGGTGACGCCATCGCATGATTGGGGGCTCGCCTTCCACCAAGGGGCCCACCCTAATCTCGGATGATAGTATGTCTGCTGGGATCTGCCGCTCAACTGCATCCAAGAAAAGCCCAATGGCATAATGTGACATGTAGAAGGTGCGGTGTTGAAGTGTCATGAAAGCATACATCCATTCTGCCAACACCATCGCCCAATCGTACATTCTCCCACCGAGGAGGTGATTCGTCAATGTGACCTGCTGAAATGAAATGTCGGAGGCGCGGCTAGACCTTGTAAGCCGACTCTTCACCAAGTCCATAAGACCTCGCCAGTGGCCTTCCCTGATAAATGTCTTCTTGATGCCGCGGTTATGTGATGCCTTTCGGAGAGACTCCTTCTCTGCCAGGGTGAGATCATCTCTGCAAATCAATTGGATGTAGAAATCTTTATTTTCCGCAGTCATCTTCTGTGGCCCTAGGTCAACCCGTACCCCTCTGTCTGGCAACCTGAATACTCTGCGAAACTCGGATACTGTAAAAGAAACTGTCACCAAGTGGTTTAGGTAGGGAATAGTGCTGGTCTTTGAAAATCTATCGAAGGCCTCAATCATTGCCCGCAGTGGTCCTTCGAAATCCTTGATACAAAAAATGGGCATTTGAATAACCCATTGTACCTGAGCCCTCGCTAGGTTGTCCTTGAGGAGTAGGGTGTCCGGAGAATTGTCACTTTCATTCCACCATCTTTGGCATTCTAGGCCATTCAACTCCTCGAATGCAATGTTCTGTGCTGTGACCTCTCTCTGAGATCCTACAGCCGCCATTTGGGCCCTGTGAATTTTCAGCTTCTTCCCTGTATCTGCGCCTGCAACTCTTGGTGTATTCCAGCTCATACTTCGGGGGTCCTCTTCCAATTTCTTCCTCCAACTACGTTTGCTTGCAGATTGCATCTTTGTGGCTTCCTGTTCCTGATGAAGATATAATTGTTATTAACTACCGTACAATTGCTTGCTGCCTTTGTCGTGTCCAAATCTTTGCATGGAACCCCAACCTCTTGAACTTATTGCCTTATTGCAATTGGGTGACCGTACGGAAGTCCTTCTACTTCTTGTTGATGCTTGGACGAAACCAATTTTGTAAAAACCGTACCATGACTTTTATTCACGTGAGCTCCTTTTCCTAGTTCATTGTTGTACGGTGTACGGCGTAATTCATTGGCTTCTGCATACCGTACAGGGTTTTGGCTTTGCTGTACAGGCACGTGCTCCTATAACACTACCTCCTTCAATGCATTCCGTACAGCTGTACGATGCAAGGATTATAGGCTCGGGCGTGCGGTGGACTGTTGATGCCGAACTTCTGCCGTACAGTAATCCTCTTATTTTATATCCTTTGCCGTACATGATTGAAAACCTGCCCTTCCTTCTCTTCTTTATGCCGTACGGTGTCTCTATCTAGCTCGTGGAAAGCCATACGGTCAACCTAGTATGTGCTTGACCTTGGCCGTACGTCCGTACGACAGTACGGTCTTTTCTGCTTCGCTCCATACTAGACCGTACAGTGATCTTATTCACTTTCTACTAACCGTACGACAAGTTACATATGCATTTTAATAGCCGTACGGCCCTTCCATATTGATGGACATATTGTCATTGATGTCATAATCAGAGATCGATGACATTGCAGAAGTTAATATACGATATAGTATGAAGGTATATGGTACACTCAAGATGTAGATATATATATATATATATATATATATATATATATATATATATATATATATATATATATATATATATATATATACAGCATGTATGCGTATATATCAGAATATACTATACAGCATGTATGCAGCGATGGAGATTAACAAAGTTTGATACAATGAATACGACATATATATATACTGCAGAAGACAGCAGCGATTAAGATATATTAACCGTAATCAGCATATTCGATACGGCAAAAGAAAAGGGAGCCCAGTCAGGATACAAAGATGTTAGATATTTGTCATTCATGCCAAAATATATTAGAAAGTTGGATATTCTGAAAAATCCAGATCAAGTGACAATGAAGAACATACTTTTGATTCATATATCTGTGATTGATAAAGTTTCAGAATTAAATCAATTCTGTGGAGGTTTAAAAAGACATAGAAACTTTACTTATGTTACACGGAGGAGCATACAGATTGTATTTCTGCATTACATGAGTTCAAACACTGTCTCTGTCCCTTGGGTTTCAATATATTCATATCAGAAATCATAAGTAGATACAGGAGTTTCCAACAGAACATGGGCCCTGGTTTCATCATCAGCGACTTTATTAAGAAATGATAAACAAACAATTAGCAGTTAGAGGTATGAATGAATCGATGAGATTGAGTGAAAGAGGAATGTTGAAAGAGTTGTGATTGTGATTGTCATCGATATACAAGTGGTGAGGCCAAAGCAAGACTGAAAGAAGGAATCGTTTATAAAGGATATAAATACTCAATGACAAGTATTAAGAAAGCAAATACAGAGACCTGAAGATATGTTGTAGGTGTAAAGTTCTTCCATTGAAATTGGATGGTGTAATGCTGAAAGTCTGTTTATAATGTGCATTCTCTAGACTGGTGATATAACATCAGCAGTTCCACGGCATTAAGACATCAATATTCTGTTATATTGCGATGGCATCAATAAATATTTGCAGCGATATGAACAATTGAACCACAGATACACAGCGGTTTGAATACAAACAAAAACAATCTTCATATATTTAAAATCCAGTTGTAGTGATATACGTATAAACAACAATATACTGTGAAGGCAAGATATTATATGTCGAAGAATGATATTAAAATTTGAGATGCGATAAGGTATTATCGTAAGAAATAATATCATTAAAAAAGGGGATGCGATTAAACAGCGATGAAGATTATATGATTGCATATAAGATACAAAGATATATATATATATATATATATATATATATATATATATATATATGTAATACGAAGACATAATAACCAGCGTGTAATATGCAGATACAAAGATATGTATATAATACATAAGTATAAAATAATATTATAAAATGAAAGCAGCAGAGACGGATAATATCATGAAGATATCAGCGGTTGAAGAGACTATCGAAGTATTTATAAAGAGTTTGATACTAAGTTTGCCGTAGAATATATAATACAAATATTTGATTTGCGATAAAGGTTTGTAAACAGCAGTTAATAAAGACTAAGGAAGATTAAAGTAATTAAAGTTAATAATATTTTATTAAGAGACACCTATTCATATGTAAAGAGTCGTATCTTTTGTAAGAGACATATTGTTTCATTAGAGATATGGATATATAAATATTAAATCTTTATTTTGAAAATAGAGAGTAAGAAGTGAGAAATAAAAGGAAGAAGTATAGAGGATAGTGAAGACCGATATGTGAAGTATATGTGAGTAATGTGTGATGTAAATGATAAAGAATATATTATATATATTCAGGTCTACAAATCTGAGATACATTGCAGAACTATAAGAGTAGTGTATATGAGTTTGAAGAAAATATACAGTATATGAGAAGAGTGTGCTTTGAAGACAATCAGCTTATAGGTATATGGGATGGAAGAAAATATAATGAATATCATTAAGTGATTGTGATTATCTTATGGCAGATTTATGACTATAATAACAACAGATTGAGGAAGGAAATGTATTCAGATTGGTACAACAAAATAGAATCCATCATTAGTTGAAGATAGCAACATTGCCAAGGTGGAAGAGAAATTTATGTACAGTGGGTTGGTGCTCATGAAGACAGCGGTGGGAGTCGGTGCTTCCAGTAGGTCGGTGTTTGCGAAGTGTGGGAGTTGGAGCTTCCAGTGAGTCGGTGCTCATAAACATAGGGGTTGGAACCTCTAGTAGGTTGGTGCCTACAAAACATTGTAAAAAGAACAAGTTTATTTAAAAGCAAATTATTTTGTGGTTTTCTCCCATATTGGGTTTCCACGTAAATATTGTGTTCATGTGCATAATTGTTTATTTGAGTATTTGAAGTTATCTTTGAATAAAAACATTTAAATTTAAAAAGGTTATTATACTGATTCACCCCCCCTCTCAGTATAATCGTGTGCTCTTCACATATCTGTTTCACTTCTTTTTTTTTTTTCTCAAATTTTTCAATTTTTTCGATTTTTTTCAATTTTTTCAATTTTTCCATTTTTTTTCAATTTTTTCAATTTTTTTTTCAATTTTTTCAATTTTTCCATTTTTTCCATTTTTTTTCAATTTTTCCATTTTTTTTTCAATTTTTTCAATTGCCGGACTGCTGCTTGTGTGCCTCCGGCCTCTGATGGTACACTTTGAGTTTTGAACCATTGACAGCATTCGAAATTTCCTGTCCATCGAGAGTCCATAGCTTGACAGACCCGTTCGCTGCCACCTCTCGAACCTTTTAGGGGCCAACCCACTTAACTTTGAATTTCCTAGGCTTAATCTCGTTTCGTCCATTGTACTTTAATACTAACTGCCTTGGTGTGAATTGCATTCGGCGAAGGTGCTTGTCGTGCCACAGTTTCCTTCGTTGCTGGGTTGCTTCCGTGGCCCACTGTGCCAGTGCTCTTTTTTCATCCAGTTTGTTCAAGAGGTAAAGTCTTTCCCTCAAACTCTCCATGTCTCCAAGTTTGTTTTCGATGGCTATCCGAAGGCTAGGTACCATGAACTCAGTCGGTACTACTGCCTCCTGCCCGTACATCAACTAGAATGGTGTTTGACCGGTGGTCACCTTGTAGGAAGTCCGGTAGGCCCATAACACAGAGGGTAGCCTCTCTTCCCAGTCTTCACCCTCAACACCGCATGACTTATAAATGACTCCGACCAGAATTTTATTGGTTGCCTCCGCTTGGCCATTCGCCCGAGGGTAGTAGGGACTTGACAGCGTATGGAAGATCTTGAATTCCGTGGTCAGGAGTTTAATTACGCGATTGACGAAGTGGCCACCTCGATCGTTGGTCAACTGAATTGGGATGTCGTATCTGGTTATTATTTGTTTGTAAATGAACTTTGTCGTGCTTATAGCGGAGTTATCAATCAGTGCACGCGCCTCCACCCATTTGGTTAAATACTCTGTTGCTACCACAATATACCGGCAGCGCCGGGCACAACTGGCCTTCAGGGGCCCAACAAAATCCAATCCCCACCTCTCAAATAATTCCTGTGCGGAGTGGCATGAAATCTCGTTTGAGGGGTCTCCTGGCATGCTGGCAAGTGTCACACCTGACCACCCATTCTCTGGCGTCATTGTACAGTGTCGGCCACCATAAGCTGGCCAACAACACCTTCCTAGCCGTGGTATCTGGACCCATGTGGCCTTCGGCAGGTCCTTCGCGAGCTTCCCGCAAGACTCTGGGCACTTCTTCTTCCATCACGCATCGCCTCAGCACTTGGTCTGGACCCATTTTGTACAGTAGTCCATTAATGAGTTGAAAGGTCCCGCTCCTTAGAATCAACTTCCTACGTTCTCCTGGAGGCATGCCTTCCGAAAATCGGGCCGTGGACAAATACTCGCCAATGCTCGTGTACCACTTCGGGAGTATGACGATATGGAACAAGTGTGCATCTGGGAAATTGTCATTTACTCCCACGGGTGGCTCGCCCGACTTGATTCGAGATAGCTGATCGGCAATCACATGGCTACGCCTAGGCCGTACTATAATCTTGAAGGTGAATTCCTGAAGTAGGAGGAGCCACCTGCTCACCCTCCCTTGGATAATGGGTTTGTTGACGAGGTACATCAGGGCCTGGTGGTCCACAAAGAAGGTGAACGACGTCGCCAGTAGATAATGCCTAAACTTTTGGACCAAGTAAATCATTCCCAGAGCCTTCTGTTCCGTGGTACTGTAATTCTTTTTTGCGTTTGATAGTAACCGGCTTGCAAAAGAGATAGGGTGATCAAGCCCATGTCCGCCTTCCTGAGCTAGGGTGGCTCCGATGGCGTAGTTCGATGCATCCACATGGACATGGAACTCCCTGTCCCAGTTTGGAAATGCCAGGATGGGAACCGCCAACAGTCTTGTTTTTAGATCATCGAAGGCTCCCCTTGCTCCTTCGCCCAGATGTATGGCTCCCCCTTCTTCATGAGTTTATCCATCGGGTATGAAACCTGGGAAAAGTTCTTTATGAACTGTCGGTAGTACCCAATATGGCCTAGGAAGGACTTGACGCCGGTTACGTCACTCGGGGCCTCCATTTCAACTATCACCCGAACCTTGTCGGGGTCCATCTTTAACCCTTCTTTGCAGACTATGTGCCCGAGCAACCTCCCTTGTGGCACCATAAATCGACACTTCTTCGGGTTGAGTGTGAGATGAGCTTTCCGACACCGCTCCATGCATTCTCCCAACGCTATAATGTGTTTGTCCTGGCCATTGAAGATGGACCAGTCGTCCAAAAATGCTTTAAAATTTCCTTTGGACATCTTGTCAAAAATATGGAGGATAATCCTTTGGAAAGCCGCCGGTGCATTGCACAGACCGAAGGGCATCCGATTGTACGCATACACACCATCCTCCACTACAAAGGTTGTTTTCAACTTATCTTCCTCTGCAATGGATATCTGGTTATATCCCAAGAACCCGTCGATAAAAGAATAAATTTCATGGCCCGCCACCTCTTCTAGTATGCTATCCGTGAAAGGAATCGGAAAGGGTTCGTTGATCGTTACTGCATTGAGGCATTTGAAGTCTACACAGATGCGGATCTGGTTGGCCTCCTTCTAGGAGATCACAATTGGTGAGACCCACTCGCTTGTGTCCACCCGGAAGATGATCCCAGCTTCCAACATCCGCTCGATTTCGGTCTCTACCCGTGTGGCGTAATTTTTGTTCATCCTGTACGGCCTCTTCTGCACCGGTTGGGCTCCAGGAACTAGAGGAATGCGGTGCACGCATAGTTCCGGAGGTACGCCCTTCAGGTCTTTGTAGGTCCAGGCAAACACATCCTTATATTCTGTAAAAATTTTGAAAGCTGTTGTCTTCAATACGGGGCTCCAGTCGTCTCCCATGAGGATGGTTTTGGGATTTTGTTCATCCCCGAGGTTTATTGCCTTCAACTTTGCTTCCTTATATTGGATTGGTTCCTCCTTCGAAAACTCATGGGTGGGGCTTTCTCTCATCCGAGCTTCCCCTTCTTTGTATTCTGTGTATTCCGGAGGGAACTCATTCCGGTTTTCTTCGATCTCGAATATGTTGCAGGACGGCGGAAATAATTCATAATCACGCATTTGCCAGTGGAATAGACCATCCATCGAATTTGTATCATCCTCTATTTCCAGTATCCCTTTGGCATTAGGTTCCATGGTTCCTTCCTCTCCATCTATTCCGTCATTTGACTCCGAATCGGAGGAGGATGCCATTTCCTCCCCAACCATCTGCGTGGTGAGGTCCACCACAAACTTTCTTCCCCCCTTTTCAATTGCTAGGGTGTTTCTTTTCCAATTGTGATTGGCTCTGGCAGTCACCAGCCACCCTCTTCCTAGGATGGCGTCATACCCCTTCTGCTTGAGGGGAATTACAACAAAGTCGAGGATGAATGGTTGGGTCCCGATAGTTACCTGTTGTGCCATCAGCGTGCCAAGGGGCTTGATGCCATGCTGGTCGGCCCCTAGTAGATTGAAGGTTGGCGGCCACAGCGTTGGTTTCCACAGGCTCTTCCAGGTTTCTTTCGGTAGGACGTTCACCCCCGACCCACCGTCAACAATCGTGTTCGTGAGGATGGTACCCAAGATACCCATCTCCACTATTGCAGGGTTCCGTCCATTATTTATTGATAACATCATGGGGTTGACTGCAGAGCCTCTGAGGATCTCCGTTCGTTCAACCGTGCTTGTTGGGACGTTATGGCCTAGGAATAAGGTTGTTTTGAGATGCGGCATAGTCTCCAATAGGTCCTTGACTTTTATGGGTACCTCCAGTTGCATCATCTGCCTTAGAATATTTTGTTCGGCCATTGCTCGGTGAGAAGTGCCGGTGTCCGTGGGGTCCCTTTGGTCCTGCATACCCTTCTCGATCTCGGCCTTCGCTTCGAGCACCCTTTGTTTCTCAGTCGGAGGGTGAGGATACATGGTCTTTTTGGTCTGTCCGTGTGTGATTGTCAAGACCTTCTCAGTGCCCCCTCGTTCCATGTCCAGGATATTACAGCCGGGTTTCGGACAGTTAGTGTCCTCGTGGTCTCCCGGTCCACACCATCGACACAGTTTTTGTGGAGCGGTAGCCTCATTCTGACAGTCACAAGCATAATGTCCCCATTGATTATAGCTTCTGCACTGTATCATGGGTCTCCCCTTCACATCATACTGGACCCGTGGCTTGTTCTCATTATTGCCCCGGCCTCCTCGGCGATTGTTTCTGTACCCGTTGGATGATGTAGCATTTTGTTGTCCGCCGGTCCCAGACGTGGAGGGTTGCTCTTGGGTGTAAAGCACTTGTTGATTTCTTGCCCTTAAGTTGTAGGGACATTATTTAGTGGAATGTCCTGCAATTTGGCAAATGTCGCAAAAGGCTTTCTTGGGATAGGAACCTTTTGTGTGGTCTGCTTCCTTGCAGTCTATGCACCACACAATGTGTTCCTCTGTTTTGCTCGAGCTCCCCTTGGTGGCCTTCAATTCTTTCATCATCCGTTCCAGATCTTTTTGTAGGGCCAGCACTTTCTTACTAGATTCACCCTCGCTGCTTCCTGTCTCCGATTCATCATCCGAAGACTTAGTCTTTCTCGAGGTCTTACACTTGCTCTCCAAGTCCATTGCACGGTTATATGCGTTACTGTATGACGTGGGCGGGACAATTTTCATTTTCTTCCGAAGGAAAGCTTTTAGTCCCTCTACGAACCACCTCTTCTTGAGTTCGTCTGCTGGGGCGGACTCCATCTTCCCGATAAGTTCCTTTAGTCGTCGTCCGTAGGCACAGACTCGCTCTTCGTTTGCTTGGTATTGTAAATCTTGGCCAGAATCTCATTGTCATCCCTTAACAACTGAAATTCTGTTTGGAATGCTTTTTTCACAATGGCCCATGTCGTCATATTAGTTTTGTCGACATCTGAATACTAGTCAATGGCTCCCTCCCTTAATGTTGCAAGGAATTGGCAGATCCATTCGTCCTGGTCGGTAACCCCATTGGCAGCCCATATGGTCTCACAGGTTCGGCAATGCCGAACCGGATCCTCCTTTGCTTGGCCCGTGAACTTGGGTAATTTTTGTTTACTTGCCGCCATGGTTGTCCGCGGTGGATTCGGTGCTCCGGCACCTCCTGTGCCAGCACTCGTACCCGCACTTCCTTGAATACTGTGTGTATTATGGGTTGGTGGCACTTGTCCTTGTGGCAATTGCGTGACTGATGGGACCGTACTATGTGGGGTTCTTGGTTCCAACAAAGGGTTTGCCGCGTTCGTGACGCCTTCGGCAGTACCATCCTCCCCACTGGTTTGGTTCTCCGCACCTGGTGTACGGGTTAGACCCTCAAACCGATCTCTCTCCCTGGAGGAAGAATCTTCTCAACCATGTCTCCTCGAGTAATTCCTCCCTACTTTGTACTCTTTGTTGTTCCGGTGAAGTGAACTCCTCGTCGGCCTATGCACCCTCCGTACTGCTTCCGAGGTTCCCTTCGGGCAACCCTCTGGCAAGCTGGTCTTTGGCAAGTTGCCTTAGCCTATACCGACGTTCACGTTGCTGTGCAGAGATCAGAGCCGTGTGTGCGGCCTCTCCTTCGTCATCTATTACTTTCTTATTTCTATCCTTATTTAAAGTATTGGGCATCAAGACTGAACAAAAAACATTGCCTTTCAATAAAAATAACACTTATTTTTTATTTATTCATGTTGATTTACAACATTTCCAATTGCATTACATTTGCATTACAATTGTTTGTGTTCCCTTCCCTCTTCCGTTCATACTTCAAAGACCCGAACTGTTGCCATCGCCTTCTTCCTGATGGCAGTGGAGGTGCTCCCGAGCGTGGAATGCATGGAGGATTTCCTAGCGGTGTTCTTCCCTGGCAATTTCCTCCTGGCGAGCGCGTTGTGCCAATGCTGCTTGTGCTAGCAACCGAGGAAGATGGTTCAGCAGTCGATTGGCTGCAGGGTTAGCCCCAATCGCGTCCCACACGGCGCTGGTCAGAACTTCCTCGCTCGTGGCTTCTCGCCGAACGTAGGTTTCGATTGCTACTTGGAATAAGATTCTAAATTCTCATGTCTGGATATCTTCCCCTTCGTACAACTCTGTACGGGCATCATCTGCTTCGGGATTTATCTCACCAACAGGTAAGCCCATTCTGTCCACACGCCATCCTGTCTAGGCAGCGACGCCAGATGTTAACCCTCGTAGGGTAACAGACAGTAATTGCATAGACACAGTCAAAGACTTAGCATGTAATACAAGAGACTATTATATTGATGTAATCATAAGAGTGTCCGTTCATAACAATCGTGTCTTCATCACATAATAAGTTCATACATATAACATCCGAAGGGGTGCGAGGCGAACCGTCGCACCCATGTAATGCCTCCGGACTCCAATCGTCTAACTACCCCAGAATACCCAACAATAGTCGATAGTCATATATAAATCGGTGATCATCGATTTATCATTAATGATAATCGATGGTTATTGATCTATCACTAATGATAATCGATGATCATCAATTTTTTACTCATGATAATCGATAGTTATAAGATGAGAATATTTATCATTAAAATATGTATATGGATATATATTAATGTATAGATAATGATAGATATCATTGTTATATATATATTAATATATATTCATATATTCATATATATATATAGTGATTTATATATTTATTTTATCGATGCTATCATATTTAACAGGGAGTAAAAAGAATTGAAATGATCAATATATTATTGAATGAATTGATCCCTGGATGGGCAAAGATGCAAACATTGCCTGGTGCGTTTTTTGCAACAACCACGAGGAGAGTCTCAGCTAACAGTGATGGTTTTCAAGTGATCATAAATTGAGGTCATATGCAAAAAATTGCTTGCTTAGGAGAGTTTTGTATTACTTGGGTGTTTTACATATGTACTTTTTTGAGGATTAGTAAGTTGCTGGGCGTAAATTTTTTTTCCTTCTCTCTGTATTTCAGAATTTTAGCTTAATGGATGTAAAGTTATATAATCTGACTTTTTATGATTGTGAATAGGCTTATTAAATCATAATGTTGCTCTTGTTTTCTGATAGGCACAATTGATCTTTTAGGCCTGTTAGGTGTGGTATTAACGATCTGTGTTATTAGTGTTTTTTTTCATTATAAGTTTCTAAATATTGGAAAATTGTCATTAAATGAGGAGGTTGATATTGAAAACTTTGAAGCACCTAGTAGAGTAATACATGTTTAGAAATTGTGAATGGTAAAGCTGTTAATTTTGGACCCAGCATAATAATTTAAAATACTGTACAACTTGTCACAAAAAGGTTTGAGTTGTGTGGTTTGATAGAGGACTAAAATGAAGTTGATTATTAATTGCTGTCTTTGAATTATCTGACGATTATTTATGTACTCCTCAAAGGGAATGAATTTTCTGCAATCTGACTGATCGTGGTTGTAGTTGAGATTTTTATGGACACTAGGACTTCCTTCAAACAGTAATTTGCAATGTAGAAATTGGAATTTCGCTGGTAAAGTTTTTAATTTTTCTCGTCAACTGTCCGACTTTCCAGTTTTGGTTGCTGAAAACTCAAGAAGATTGGGTACAATGAAAAGTTGCTGGATTTCAAAGATTTGTAACATTCTTTTGATGTCTTATAGATAGTGTTGTGAAATGCACAGCCTTTTGATTTTTGCATCTACAATTGATTTTTTGTACCTTCAAGAATGTCATTACTCTAGTTGGGAATGTGATTTGCATGGATTTAAAGGCTTCTATTATAGAGTAACTTACAAATGTAATCAGCATTTTCACTGGGTAATATGTTACATTTATCTTATTTTGTCTTACTGCATAGTACAAGCAATATCTAAGCCTTATACTATGGCTTTTTGTATTTGTGCATTCCATTTCAGGTGGCCGAGACAGTTTTGCAAACCTCACCAATGTTTGATATTTCTATCTTAATGCAATTGGTCATTGTTCTGTCCAACAATTCCTCTGTTGGACTAACAGGATTTATGTTTTTGGTAAGTTCATTAATAGTTTTTACATTGACATTGTAAAAGCAGAAAGAGTCTTTCAGTTGTTCTGAATAGCTTTCATGTTATCCTTTGATTTTTCAAAAAAACTGAACTTTTATTTCGGGTATTTGAATAGCTTAATCGCCTGATTCAAGTCATGCTTGTATGTATTGTGTTTTAAATAAAAACACTATACCTCTAACATTTCATTGTCTGGTATTCTGGGGTAACTTTTACATATTGCGGTATAATATTTCATCATTTCTAAGGAATTTTAAATATCCTTTATTCGACCAGGTGCAAAAATCTGTTGCTGATGCTCTGGGGTCGTACTCAAAGTGTGTTTGCTCCATTAATCATGCTATTGTTCCTTTATTGTAAGGATCTACTCCTGAAGTAACTGACATCTTAGATATCATAGAAGCTGGATTTGATCTTTGTTCTTTGCTCTCTATGTAGGCCTGTATCAGATTAAAAGTTTTTAAGCACAAGCACCATGCCGAGGATAAGGGATGTCTATCTGAGGTTTTTTATTCATTTTGTTGTTTCAGATTATTTTTGTCTTCAGGACTTTCCTGGCCTGTCACAACAAGTGCATGTGCTACTGCTTTGCGTAGGATTTGTGAAGATGCTTCTAGAATTATAGCTGAACCATCGAATTTGGAGGTTCTTATATGGATTGGAGAGGTAGTGAATACATATTGACATTTTATTCTTATGGAAAATCATAGTGAAATAATGTCCAGTTAAAAAGAAAAAAGGAAAATATCTAGAAAGACTTCAAATTTTTCCATATACTGCGTGTGGATGGGTAAATATGGTATTTGAGATCCATTTTTCAAACTGTCTATCAATGTGAAATGCTTCTAAATCTATTTTTGCTTTTTCATCTTTATAGCTAATAATTGTTTACACTATGTTCATTCGTAGCATAATGGTAAGATGTTGGAACAAAATAATTAGCATTGCTGTTATTCTGAAGTAATAATTTATGAATTCAAGTACTTTGTCATAATGACTATAATATCAGTTTCTTCTATGAAAACATTTAGCATTTCCTATCTGCTACAGTTCGAGCTTTTTGAAAATTAATGACAGAAACCCACTGTTGAAAATGCATACGACCGAGCATAAGAAGTTGTTGAGGTTAAAATTCATTTGCATATCTTTCAATACAGAATAAATCATCATGCAAAGTTATGATTGCTTGGATCAGAAACTTGATGGAGCATATAACCTGAGCCCATCTTGACAGTCTTGTTAAGGATAACAATCACATACTGTTGTGGCTGTGGTTAAATTCAACATTTTCCATTGTTATGTCAGTGAAATTTTATGCCAGGATTTCTGAAGATTGAATGATTCTTGAATTATCCCAAAAAGTCAAATAGTTTACAAATTTGATGATCTATGCTAATGTAATATCCCCAATTTGAAATGTCCATAATATGACTAAAATAAATTTTAATTAAAGATTGAAATTTATTTATCGAATACATAGCACTTACCAAGTACAAGGGATACCAGTAGCAATCCATGTAATCTGGAGACAATGTCAGTGAATTATCTCCTTGAATTGAAGATACCCATCATATCAATTCTATGCAGAGAAGTGACGAAAGGCTATCATCTTCAAATACAAACCATAGACCGTAGCTGCTGGCAGATGCAATCTGTGATAACTGCAATTGGCTAACAATGATACACTAATAGCTACAAATTTGGTATTTAATGGCGCCAAATTCGAGTACGTGTCAACTAATGTGATATCCATGGATAATAATCAAAGCAATAGAAGAGATGCTGCAGTTAATGATTATAAGAATGTCACAGTAATAAACAACTTGAAGTTGTGGATGAGGTATTGAGAATATGCTTTGACCATCAGGTAATACGATAATATATATATGATTCTGAGATATCGAACCACCTATTCACCAAGGCATCAATAATAATGGCTGTGACAGGTAAGCCGATATGTATGATTAAGAAGCAATGAAGAACCGACATTGAGAACGGAGGATTATATCGAGTCCTTCGGAGATTAGAAAGTCAACCATTAATATATCGAAACAGTGGTGGAAATATGTCAGAAGTATCCATAACACTCTATTGGTGAACAATTGTGGTTATAAGCACAATAAGAACCAAGTCAAGGAGATCGATTTACCTTGTTACACAGAGGTGCGATTAACATTGTTACTAAGAGGAAGATGACAAAAAGACATAAGGAACCATTCCATACAATATGACCATTCCATCAAGCCTCTTCGCTTAGTGGGTGATGAATATAAATATGAACATCGTGGCATGATAAGAGGAGTGAAGAATTGATATTTGATAACTTATATATTCAAGTGTGGAAAAATGCTCTTCTCAGAGCATAGAAGGTTGCGATAGCAACGGTTGGTGCAGGCATTTCATTTATATATCAGAGACGACATCTATTGGAGGAGCATAAACCGTTATCGATATATCAGAGACGGCTCATATATCAGAGAAGTATTGCATAGATAATTCCAGAATATCAGAGAGAGCATTTATTTCTGCCTGAGAAACATCATAACAGCCTGGAGTTGCAGCATGTATCACATACGAAGATCAGAAACAGCCTTACAGGTCATTGTGCATATTTTATATTGCTATATCAGAAACAGCCTTACAGGTCATTGTGCATATTTTATATTGCTATATCAGAAACAGCCTCATATTGTAAACTGCATTCTTTAAGCATATTGATGTTCAGTGTATGCATTTGGAGTTACCAGTAATAGACAATTCAGTGGGATGATGACTGTATATACATTTGTGTATTTGATATCACTTGCAATATTTACTGCTTGTTGATTGAAATTGGATCAATAAAGCAATTATTCAAGTAGGAATTGTAGAATTCCCGTAGTGTCCCATTTATACCAAAAAGAGGACATTATAGATAACATGGAAAACGATGTATTCTCATATCAATTTGTATTGCTATGTTATTAAAAAAATAAATTATTTGCTTTTTGTTTGAACCTTTCCTAGCTTAACTCAAGGTAGACATAGATGATGCAATGTATGAGCATTTCTTCTAGTTGTGCATTGATCAATGTGTATGGTGCAATTAAGTCAACTGAATTTCCTTGTCTATTATTTTCTTTTTCCTAATATTATTCTTTTCTTAGACACTAAAATTCTAATTCTGTGTTACAATAGTATTCTGATTATGTGTTTGCATCACCCAGGGTCTCGAAAAGATGCATCTACCTCTAGAAGAAGAAGAAGATGTAATTATTGCTATTGCAATTGTTCTTAATGCAGTTTCTAATAGAGAGCTTCTGAACAAATCCTTGGAAAGATTGTTGAAGTCCAGCTATGAGGCAATTGAAATGCTGGTAAGTGTATTTTAATGTCTGTATTTGACCAGTGATTTATGTACTTTTGGCTGAATAAATCTGAAGTCTATTTGTCTAGAATGTAAAATATATATTTTAATAGATTGGACATTATTCTCTTATTGTTTGATACATCAAGGATCTTATTAGTTCAAGTTGAATACCATTTGCTTTCCAAAGGAAACCTTCATCTGTCTCATGATATTTAGGAAACCTTCATCTGTCTTATATCTTATCTCATAAAGGAAATGGTATAAATATCATTTACCTACATAATAAATAATTCTAATGCATGTACTAGATGAGTGAGTATCTATGTTACCTGGGGATGTGTCCCCTGCCAAAATGGAATTGTCTTCACTTGGAAATATCCTAGGGATGTGGGCTGGCTTAAAAAATGCCCCCTGCAGTCCCAAAGATGTACCCCAACCATCCCAAGGATGGCTAGTTGCACCCTATGGCCTAGGTAATTGTAAGGTATTTTTTTAAAAAACCACAAGAATAATAAAAAATAAAGGGGTGCAGGTGTCCAAAATTTTCACCTATTACTTTTCAGATATTTGCAGTTGTTATTAAGGGTTTTTGGCCAATTTCGGGCACTAGAGTTTGTTCTTTCAAACTTTCTTTTCCAGCTGCTTAGGGTTTATATTTTGTGTGCAGATTTGTGGATGAAATCCTAGGGTTTTGTCTTGTTTTCCAAATTTTGTTATTGCTGTCTTAAGGGGGCCAGAAAGAGTTAGGAAGGAAATGGTGTTGGAGCTAAAGTGCTCAAAACATAATATATCACTTCAAAATGACTTCAAGGAAGAGATTAGCATGATGATCACCTTGTTGAATGTCGTAATAGGAGAACCTACGGATAGGTATTTACAAATTGGATGGTATACATCATTAGCATCTTCTGTGAAGGAGAGACATTTATTTACTAAGGGAAGCTCATTAGTGATATTGTGATAGTATTCCTAGGCAATTTATCAATTCATTTGACATTAAGAGCTTTCACATGGTATCCTAGTTGTATACTCCTTGGTACAGACAAATGCATTCATGAGGCTGAACAAGATTATGGAAGAATGGATATTTTACAAAAAAATCCACAATTGGAATTTAGAGAAGACATGAAACATATTTAGAGGGGTGATGATACTTTTGTAATGCTAAAAGTAAGGGACCTTGAAAATTAGAATAATGTTCACATTTTAGTCTAGGCTATGGTTGTTTAATATCATGTGTTTATTGTTAAGGTTCTATGGTGTATATGATGATTGCCTTATCAATGCTATCATATAAAAATTTGACATTTTCTATATATGGATCAAGAGGCACATTACAGTGGGGTGTTCCCCTACAAGCTGATGATATATGCCAGTTAACTAGCTTTTTGGTGGCCTGTAATACCTAATTTCTCTATTAAGTAGCTATTTAACATGCCCTCCCATGTTGGAAAGACTTTGATCTCAAATCACAAGAAGAGAATAAATAATATTAATTTGATAAATTTCTAAAGTATCACTACACAGAATCCAAATCGATCCATCTTAGATGAATATTAACCAGAAATCTAATATCTTTGCAAATGATCATTAAAATGATACCTTTTTTCGCTATACTATGAATTACAAGAGTTGTTTTGAGAACATATATAATTGTGATATTATAGCATCTAGATATTTGGAATCAAATTGGAGACTAGGTAATGAAAGTTTCAGCAAGAAAAAAATGGTTCCTTCTTGTTCCCATCCCCCAAATGCATCCCCTCATCCTTATCCCTGAAACTTGGGGTAACATAGGTGAGTATGAATAAATAAGGTGATAAATTATATATATGGAGCAAGAGGCACATTTCAATGTGGTGTTCTCCTACAAGATGATGGGTTATGCCAGTTAACTAACTTAGTGTCTAGCAATTGAATCATCTATTTGCAGCTGTTACCTAGCCACCAAAAATATATTGTGCAATATGATGGAGGCGTTTCACCTAAATGCCCCAAGTGATCTCTAAGTTGAAGGATAAGTACCTTTACTTGATGGAGACCCTTAAAGGAAATGAAGGGAATGTTGTTAATTTGACAATAGGGGTAACGAGAATCAAAATCTCTTGTTTGTGTTTTTCTGAGAGAGTTTGTTTGTTTTGCTACCTATCGCTATTGACATATTATTGACTAATAGGTTTGGTGGGTTCAATATCTCTCATTGGCTTGGAAGAGTGCTGATTTAGAAGAACAAGCTTCCTATTGACTGTATATGTCAACATTGATTGATAGACTCTGGATTGTATGACTAGGTTTCATGCATTTATGCAAGGGATGTCTGTTGGTGTGTAGGTCCCTCTTTCACTTAGTGATTTCACTAAATTTTTCACTCATCACCTTGTCCTCTTTCAACATGCAAGTGCTCCTTCCTATAGATAAGATCCCTTGATTTTTTATTTGCAAAATCCCCCGTCCCTGTACCGACACATTTCTGGGATAGAAGGACGGCCAGGGGATGTCCTCACCCCGTCCCCTTTTTCCAAAAAATCACAAGGGACGTCCCAAAAACTCGAGGTCGTCGCAATTCTTTCGGGGACTGTCGTACGTCTTGGGGATAATTAGGGAAAGCTTTTCTGTCCCTCAACCTTCCCCAGGACGGATAGCCGTCCCTAACCGAAAAGAGCAGTGACCAGCCATTTTTTTATATAAAAATGTTCTAAAATGCACTTTTTTTATTATTGTTATATATGCACTCTGATTTTGCTAAGAAATCACTCTGATTTCTAAAAAAAATCAAAGTGATTTTAAAAATTGTTTTAAAGTGGACTCTGATTTTGATGCAATGTTGGCAGATGCAAAATAGGAGCAGCAGTGTGCTTTGTTTTTCTGTATTTTGATTTTTATATTGAGCATGAAACTATATGGCAGCACTTAAGCCTTTGGGCATTTTGTATATAATTTTTTTAATATCGCATGCTTATTGACAATGAATTATGAGTTATGAATGTGTATTGAGTATTGAATCAGTTGAGTATTTAGTGTTGTAACAATGAAATGTTGTATTTTAAAGTTCTATGATGTTTAAATGGCATGCTTTATCCATATTTTCATATGAATGTAATGTATATATGCAAATTTCTCTATATATTCTAATTTTCCTCATATTTTATATAGGTGTCCCCTTTGCCATTCCCTTGCCGTCCCCAATTTTGGTTAAAAAAATTGCTGTACAGAAACTTGTCCCCTTGTCCCCTCCCGTCCCCCTCCCGAAAACTTGGGGTAACACTGGATTAACTATGTTACACTAGAAGTCATCGTTTTTATATTGCTACAAATATGTGAATAAATGCTTTCTTGCCATTCAATGGTCGTTTTCAAGAAAAATACAATTTTGAGGGTTCTCCTGGGGGGACTAATTTTAATTTAAGTTTCGGAACATTGTGAGGAAGTCATTTAGTCCATTCATAAAAATATAAAATTATTAATGAAATTATGGGTTTGCTTATCTCTTGACTTTAACAACCTATAGTATCTTTTCATAGTTATATATTTAGAAACTTGGTTAGGCAAAAGGCAACTTTCAAGTTTTCATCCTAGCAAGCACATTAATAGGAGTATGATGCCTCCCCCTTTTTTGTGCACAACGGAATTTTTTTCATTATACTTAACCAATCTACACTATGTTACCCTGATTTTCTGGGATGGGGGGATGGGGAAATGGATTTCTGAGACGTTTTTTTTCCCGGAGTAGGGGATGACAAGGGACGGCTATATATATATATATATCCGAAATTTCAAATATATTCATGAATTATATAATAACATTTTTAAATCTAAAATCAATGAGCATTCATCGAATTATCATAGAACATAGCATCAAATAAATCAAATCGAATCATCATAGAATAAGAACATAGCATAGCATCAAATGAGAGTTCAAATTTCAATTTCATACATTCATAGATATAATTCATTGAAACAATGAAAAGTATCATATCATATATCAAATAGCGCAAAGGCTGCAAGTTTCAAGAAAATGTGAAGTTAAAAACTTGAAGTATCATATCATATATCAAGATTCAATTATCATTGCATCAATGCGTCATATAATGTCAGAAGACTCAAAGTCTTAAACTTCAAAGTCAAAATGAAAACAAAGATAGTATGTTGCTTCCCTTAAGATTTGGTCTGAGAATACTAAATATTGCTCAGATTTACACTCTCAATCTGTAGATTTTCACTATAGACTTCCAGAATTCATAGATAACTTTGTTCACATTCTAACAACAACAACAACAAATGATTATTCACTCAGGCATAACTCTGTTCACTCAGGCCAATCTATACACAACTTGCAAGGAATAAATGTTTTGATATTTTCAATCATACGCTTAAGATTTGATATTAGTAATAACATATTTTAATATTTAGGGCTGCTTCGAGGTGGGAGGCCCACACAAGATAAAAAAAAATTGCAAATATTTTATAAAATAATCTTACTTTTTGTGTCTTGCTGTTGGAAACGGCCAGCAGTCCCTGAGACGGCTTGGTAGTCCCCAGCTGTCCTGGGGACGATCAAATGTTTCTGAAACTTCCATTGACCGTCCCCGAGTTCCCGGGATGGTTTCCGAAACTTGACCATTAGGGGTGGAAACGTGCTTCCGGGTAACATAGAATATACACTACTCAAATTTTGTATTACATGGATATGGATCTCACAAATAATCTTAGGAATAAGCCATGTAGTCCACCTCTACAAATAGTAACTTCCCTTTTCTTACATAATGTATTGTCACCATTCTAAGCACTTCAGTTTGGTGGATTTTAGCCTTTCTAACAGGTTCACCTAGGTTAATGAGTTAGGGTTAGGGAACTCATGGTGACAGTTTATTCAACATATTGGAAGTGTCAGGTTTGTGTTTGAGCTCTAGTTGTTATGACGTGTGCAATGCCCATTTTGGAGTGGATTTGGATGACTTCTCCCATGCTTGTTTTAGTAAGTTTCAGACACCAACGGAGCTGGTTATGAGTATTGCTATTTTTAGAATAGTTAGTGGATGTAGTTATTGATGATATCTTGATATTTGATATAGTCTAGTAGTTTTAAATTAAATAATGATAAATTAATAATTTATGAAGATAAATTAAAGGTTTAACTTTATCTTTTTTTAATATATTTAATGAAGGACTATATGGGCCCCCAATATTAAAGTAAAGTGATAAAATAATGAATGGAGCCTTTTTTGAGATTGGATGCCACATTGTGGAAATAAAAGTTATTTAAAATTAAATTAAAAGGGCAGAGAAAAAAATGGGCATAGCCTTTTGGGGAGATAAAAAAAGTGTTTTTTGAGGAGCTTTTTTAAGGGCTTGATTTGATATTTTTCTATTCTACTTTGCTGGTTGAACTTATTCTTCCTTTGGTTTTGTGAGGACAAAGGCCCTTGCAAGCGCCATCATCCACATTGGTGAGGCCCAATCTGGAGGATCACTTAATGATTTCATCTTGGAATTACAACTAGATTTCATTTGTGAAGCTTCATTTTCAATTTTCTTTAGAGTTTATTGCATATCATATTATTGAGGACTGAATTGGAGGTAGTTGGGACTTTGTATCTAGATTATTGCTATTCATACATCTTCCTAGCTGATCATACAACTCTTCTTGTCTGACTGTACTTCCTCGGAGGTGGTGTGAGGGTTTGTAGAGGGGTTTGATTGGGTTTTTTGGGGCTGTTTTCTGTTGTTTGCGGGTTATTTGGGCCCGAATTACTAGCTTTGAGCATTTTGTGGCTTTGAGAGAAGATTATGGGGAATGGCATCCAAACTACAGTTGGGAATCTGCAGAGTTTGGTGCCAGATCAGTCCTCTATGTTGATGGTGTTAATAGATATCTTTTAATCGTATTTGTAAATCATTTTAGCTATCTTGTTATCAACTATATTGATGATATATTTTACTCTCAATTCTGAAATAAATTTGAGTTTTATCTTCTTGTGGATTTTTTCCAATGCTATTTTTTTCTTTTGCAAGTTTGTTTATTGTGAAACAAATATTCTAGATATCTCTCCTTCAAGTATTTTGGTATTCTATTTTGTTGGTTGAACTTGTTTTCTTTTTTTTTGTGGGTTTGTGAGGACAAAATCCCTTGTAGGGGTCGTCCACGTTGGTGAGAGACCCACTTTGGAGGATTACTTGGTGATTTCATTTTGGAACCATAGCTGGACTTAAATGTGAAGCTGCGTTTTCAGTTTTCATCAGATTTTATTGCATATTAAACTATTGAGGACCATGAATCGGTGAGTAGATGTTCAGAGTTTCAGGCTATTGATATGGGTGCCACTCATAATTTCATTGATGAGGGTTTGAGGACAGGAGAGGCTTACAAGTAGAGGAGCATGATGGATTTAAGGCCATGGTAGCTGGTGGGTACAAACTTTCTTGTACTCATAAGATTTCTAATCTAAGCACATAATTGGTTGATTATGAATTGAAGAACAAATTCTTTATGGTTTATACTAGGGACACCAATGTGGTCTTAGGGATGCATTGGATGTTATCTCTTGTAGAGTTCTCTTTCAACTTGTAGAAAACAAAAAATGAAGTTTGAATCCAATGCAAAGAAGATAGTTCTCAAAGGACTATTAGATGGGGGTCCTAGAGTTGTATCCTACAAGAGGATGGAGCAATTGATTAGACATGACCAGGTAGAGTGGACAACAAAGTGTCTTATCATGCATACATTAGCAGATCAGTGAAAGAACAAGTACCATCCTAATATTCAGAAGTTTCTATTGAAACATAGAAAGACATTTGGGAGTATTCCTCATAAAGTCCCACTAGAGAGATGAATAGAGCATGTCATAGAGCTAGAGCAGAGTGCCAAACCAATGATTACTATGACACACAGATATCCTAAGAAACATAAGGATGATATAGAGAAAGCAATTATGTAGTATTGGAGATGTGAGAATTAGACTCAACGAAATTCCGTTTGCATCAATAATAGTTCTAGTGAAGAAGGATGGTACAATGCGAATGTGCATTAATTATAGGGCACTTAATAAGAAAACAATAAAAATCAGGTATCCCTTTTCGGATGAGTTGTATGGAGTTTGCTACTTTTCGAAGATAGAGATATTTAGGAGAGAAGACATAGATAAGACAACATTTAGATGCAACTTTGGACACTTTGAGTTTTTGTGATTTCATTTAGTTTGACAAATGCACCCACTACTCTCCAGAGTTGCATGAATCAGGTATTCGAAAAACATTTGAGGAAGTTTTTGTTGATTTTTTTGCTGATATCTAGATTTTTAGTAAGACATGGGAAGAGGACATGAGTCATCTTGAGGAGGTCTTGATCATATTGGACAAGTGTGATTTTGGTATAATAAAGCTTCTCTACCTTGGTCACATCATTAAAGTAGAGTGGGTGAGAATCTTGAAAAGATCAAAGCTATTGTTGACAAGCCTACTCCTACAAATCTCACTCAGCTTAAGGGATTCTTTGGTTTGTGTGGTTTCTATAGGAGGTTTGTTAAGGGTTTTACACAGACTGCAGCTCCTCTTACAAAGTTGACAAAAAATGGATTTTTTGAGTGGTTCAATTCAACAAAGAAGTGTTTTGAGCACTTCAAATAGGTGATGTACATATGTGTTGTGTTTGAAATTCCTCCAAACCTTTTGAGTTGGCGTGTCATGCTTCATGAGAGTAGATTGAAATTGTTTTGATGCAGAAGAATTGCCCCATATAATTTCAGAGCAGAAAATTCAGAGGTGTGGAGAAGAGTTATTCTATCTATGACATGTAGATTGTGGCCATCATGTATGCCTTAGCCAAATTCAAACCTTATCTAGTACGAAGTAAATTCATCATCAAAACAGAGGACATTAGCATCAAGTATGTCATCTAAATGTCAAGTAGTAGAAGTGCGTTAGTAGACTATAGGCGTATGGTTTTGACATTGTATATGTCAAGGGAAAATAATATAGTTGTTAATCCACTTTCCAGGAGGCCTCAGTTATGTTCACTAGTTGAGATTACTACCAAGTAGAGAGTTGATTTAAGCAAAGTATGCCAAGGTTTCTTTGGTAGTAGGATTCATAGAAGGCAGTATCCATGATGTGAGCTACATTGTGGTCAATGAATTGATCATTTATAAGAAAAGGATTTATTTGATCCCTACTTCACAACTTAAGGTGAAGATATTGAGAACATTTCATAATGCACCCATGATTGGTCACTAGGGTTTCTTTAAGACCTACAAGAAGCTCCCAGAGAGATCCACTTGGAAAGGACTTAAAATGAAGTCCTTACCCATTTAAGCAGAATAAAAATGACCACATTTATCAATTGGTTTACTTCATCCTTTACTTGTTCCTAGTCAGAAATGAGAATGTATCTCCATGGACTTCATCATTGGGATACCTAAGGTACATGGAAAGGATTTCATATATGTTGTAGTAGCCAGGTGGACTTAATTTGCACATTTAATTTCAAGTAGTTGATTTGTTCTTTAAATTTTCAGATTACATGGGATGCTCATAAACATAGTAAATGATAGTGACAAAAATTTCCTTACCCTCTTTTGTTAGGAGCTTTTCATATTTAGTGGTATTGAGCTCATTGCTAGAGTGAGCTACTGGCTGCAAATAAATGAGCGGACATAGATTGTGAATAAATTAGTAGGTGTCTCAGGAACTATGTTTCAGGACAACAAAATGTGTGGGTGAAATTGCTGCACTTTGGGGAGTATTGCTACAATACTACCTATCATGCATCCAAGATGTCTCCGTTCATGGCATTGTATACGTACGAGGCACAAAACTTAACTAGTTTCTCTTTGGGGATCGTAGAGTTCCTAAGGCAAGGGATTTGTTGAAGGAGAGCCAATATATCATGAAATCTTTGAAGGAGAACTTGGAGTAGGCTCAAAACCAGCAAAGGCTATATGCTGATTAGCATCGGATAGAATGCAGTTTTGAGGTGGGTGACATGGTGGTCTTGAGACTCCAACCATACAAATAGTCTACTCTCAAGCAGAGTGGAGCACAAAAGCTTAACTCCACGTTCTATGGTCCTTTTAGAGTCTTCAAGAGGGTTGGAGTGGTTGCCTATGAGATCGAGTTACCACCTAGTAGTATAGTGCATAATGTGTTCCATGTGTCTAGACTAAAAAAACACTCAGGCATAATGTGGTTCCTTCATTAGAGCTGTCACTATTGGATGAGGTGGGGAAGTTGATTCTGATTCTAGATGCCATCATAGACTACAAAGAGTGTATTGTTTAGAAGAGAGTCATTAAGGAATATTTGGCAAAATGGAAGAACTTGTTGGTAGAGGATGCAACATGGGAGAATGAGCAGATTTTGCAGTATCAAGAGTTGAGATTGCTTGAGGACAAACAATTTTGGGAAGTGTGGACTATTATCTCCCCTTTCTAAGCACTTCAATTTAGTGGACCGATAACCTATTTAGTGGGTTCCCGTAGGATGAGTTAGAGTTAGGGAACTCATGGTAATATTTTATCTTGTAGGTTTATTGTTTCAGGTGTTTATTTGAGCTTTGGTGGTTAAGATGTGCATAACATGTTTTTCTATAGTGATTTTGGATGATTTCTCCCATACTATTCTTCATAAGTCAATTTGGGGCATTGATTGAGCCAGTTGTTAGTATTGCTATTTTTAGATTGTTGGTAGATACATTTTTTGGTGATATCTCAATATTTCATATAGTGTAGTGGTATTAAATTAAATAACGATAAATTATTAATTTATTGTGTTAAATTAAAGATTTAACTTTATCGCTATTTTAATATATTTAATAAAGGACTATATTGGCGCTAAATATTAAAGGAAAGTGATAAAATTTAATGAATGGAGCCTTTTTTGAGATTGGACACCATGTTGGGGAAATAAAATTGGTTTAAAATTAAATGAAAAGGGCACATGTAGAAAGGGGTGTAGCCTTTTGGGGAGATATAAAAGTAATTTTTGAGGAGCTCATTTAGGGGCTTGATTTGATATTTTGGTATTCTACTTCATTGGTTGAAGTTGTTCTTCCTGTGGGTTTGTGAGGGCGAAATCTCTCCTAGGGGACATCTTCTATGTTGGTAAGAGACTTAATTTGGAGGATTACTTGGTGATTTCATCTTGAAATCATGGTTGGACTTAATCCCAAAGCTTCATTTTCTGTTTTCTTCATAATTTGTTGCATATCAGATTATTGAGGACTGAATTGGAGGGAGTTAGGAGTTTGTTTAAAGATTATTGTTGGTTGTACATCTTCGTACTTGGCCTTACAACTCTTCTCGGTTGGTTGTGCCTCCTAGGAAATAGTGAGAGGGTTTGCAGAGGGGTTCGATTGGTGTTTTGGGTCTGTTTTCTATTGTTTGGGGGCAATTTGGGCTTGCATCACCAGCTTTGATCATTTCGTGGCTTTGAGAGAAGATATTGGGGAGTTGATGAAGGGTGCTCCCCTTACACACTCAACACGTGCTCTATCTTTACCTTCCTCGTTTTCTATCAATACTTGTGTTGCCCCACTTTTCACCCTCTAACCATGCTGTTAAAAGTGGAAGTATTTGATGTCAAGTCAGAGTTAGTCATGTCTGAGTCTAAGTCTAGGTTTCTTTCAGGATAGGTTGTCCTTGCCGGGTTTCCCTGCCATTGCCTTCTTTTTAAGCCGGGTGGGTTATTGGGAAGTCTTCTCATAATGGGTAGGTGATAGACCCCAACCTGGCAAGGATATCATGCTCCAATTGATGATCTTTTTAGCAAGTGGAATGATGTTTGGGAGTAATAAGTTTCAGGCATTCAAAAGAACCATGAGAAGATTCTTCATGTGAGGGATGCAATGACAGAGCCAACATTGAATCATTCAGATTTTACTCTATATAGCAGTGTGTTTTCTGCCTTTGGGCCTGAAAACCCAGTGTGTTTTCAACCTTCTCTTTGAAGGTTCAGGATGTTTTTGACTTGCGGTTCGAAAGTTCTCTATGTTTTCGATCTTCGGTTTGAAAACCCTTTGTGTTTTCGACCTTCAAGTGCGCAACTCCGACCAGGTGGGTCCCAGTTTCTAGTGTCACTGCGGGGCCAGTCAGCAGTCAAGCAGACAACAAACCGTCAGCGGTCACAGTTAAAATAGTGCAAATGGTTTGCGGTGGCAGATAACACTTCGCGGTTGGTCGCATGATCGCATAGGCCTTCCTGGCCGCATGCGATCATGCGACAAACGGTCAAATAGAGGCTTTCAGCTCCGGTGGTGGGTCCTTGGGCGGTGACTTGTCCAGTTTTCATTGGCCGGCGGGGTAATACATTGACAGTGGAGGTTCGGGTGGAAAGAAAAGTCAAAGACCGGAAAGATTAAATAAATGTGCCAACAGTGCAACCCGTGTACGTCAATAGTGGAGTTCACGTGTACCAATGATGAAATGGTTGCATGATTGCAAGAATTAAACAAATACTATGCGATCATGCGAAAAGTAAAAAAGCGCGGATTAGTGGGCCCTGTTTCTCAGCGGGACCTGAGTCATGACATAGCGGGAATCCACGTGCACCAATCATAAAGCGGTCGCATGATCGCATAAATAAAATAACACCTATGCGATCATGCGACAACGTAAGTCATTGAAGATTTTTTGGCGGTAAAATAAGATCCTTCCACGTGTCCAAGGCAGAGGCCGCACTTCATCAAAGCGCATCCGACGGTCCTCGCAAAAGCGCAACCCCTGCCAAATGCTTTTGAGATCATGCGAGATGCGTACACGTGTCTCTTGGTGGGTCCGAAGGCATCTATATCAGGCGGCTCTCTGAAAGACAATCAACGATCCCCGCGAGCCAATGAGAGGGCGGTCGCATGATCGCATGGAATAAAATAATACCATGAGATCATGCGACAAGGCAAAAAGGGAGCCTATGTACGTTAACAGCGCAGATGCGCTCTGCTGGGACCCACGAATGCCAACGGTGCAGTCCACGCACGCCAATGAGAGAGCGGTCGCATGATCGCATGGAATAAAATAATACCATGAGATCATGTGACAATGAAGCCTGGTGGGTCTGGAAAGGGTTTGCTTGCGATGCCGAATCAATGGTAGTCGTTTTTCCTCAGATGCATACACGTGGAGTCGGGATGCTAGCTAGCAAATAAAAATGATTGACGGTTTCTTGGCCTTTCCAAAAGCAATTGTTACATCAGAAATAGTGAATTTGTGTAATGCGGTATGTTAAGGAAATTGTACGTTGATGAATCTTGAATCGAATCATGAGCAGAGGTTATGATGGATAAATACATCTGAAACGGAGGAGTAATAGTTCGGGAAAGTATTAAATGCAGTGTGAAGGTTGAGCCTTTATGAACAGGGGATATGTTACTTTGATCGAAAGGATTGAATTATTTTAGATTCATTTCAAAAATACAGAGAGCGAATATTGGTAATATCAATTCTTTCATGATTATGAGCTGGTGACTGTTCGAAGGATATCATCTGGCGTTGTGAGGGATATTTTAAATTAAATCACAGTGATTCAAATACCTATTCAAGTCATCCTATTGAGCAAAGGAAGATGAAAGGGCAGAGTAAATTTCTTTCCTCTTCCTTATGTTTTGAAACCATTCGATTTTGTGCCTTTTGGTATTCATGAAAACTGAAAGATCATGAGTTCTTATGAACTCTATGTATTGTAAAACTCTATATATACTGCTGAGAAAATCAATGCAAAGGGGGGCAAACTGGATATTGGAGCAAAAGTGATTCCATTTACTGAGCTTTATTTCTGGTTTTGTTCCATTTTAGTTAATCATCTGCATTTGAATAGAAAGGACAGTTATGTATGAAGCTGTGATTACATATTGAATTCCATTTCATGTCCGTGGTTGCAGTAAGTAATTCCATTTGCTTGTCATATGTAACTCTTCTCCTATTCATCCTGTTTGTTAGATTCATTCTGGACAGAAAGTACAATTGTGTATGAAGCTGTGATTTTCGCTTGGATTCTATTTCATGTCAGAGGTTGCAGTGAGGGCAATTCCATTTGCTGTTCGTATATGATTCTGCTCCTGTTCTCTCTAAGTAGAATTTGCATGATTAGAGTAGTTAGATTAAAGTTAGGAGATAGAATATATACCCTTGCCTGAATTGTTTGTGTCTATGAGCAATTCGGTTAAAACACATCAGAGACAACCTGGTGATCAGTTTAAAAACATATTCATTGAACATCATACACAATTAGGGAGCTGTACCTGTTAATTTAGAGGGTAGTGATTGAAGATATACACTGACCCAATTGTTGGTAACATCCTTTTGTTCTCTTACCTTGGGTGATTTGGGAGTCAAAGATTGAAAATCTTAGAAGAGGACAAACTGTTAACCAACAACTTGTAAGCCTTGACAAAGACTTTCCTCTACTGCAATCACTTTGACCTCATTCTCTATGCCTTTTAATAAGCATTCCTTAACTTTAGGTTCATCAATCTCCTCATATCATGCTCTTCCTCTTCTTTTATGTCACATGCATGACACTCCATTGCATCCTCTTTCTTTCTTGCATTCAAAATATCATTAGAAAGACAAAAAGAATCACCATCACCTCTTTTCTGATGGACTCTTCTGGTTTACAACTCTGCTTCTATTTCTTCCACTTGTTTCCTCAACTCTATCATTCAAACTCTTATTTCTTCTTGCTTTCTCTCGCTAATTTTTCCAAGTTTAGGAATCGTAAGAATCCATCCAATGACAAATGTCATTTTCTTCTTCCTCTTTTCCCTATTCAAGACCTCACAAAGTCTTAGCACAAATCCCCTTATCAACACTTTCAGGTTCTATAGTAAACTACCTCACATTCAGTGATCTGTTTACAAACTTGTGAACCTCTTCTCAATAATCCTCTAAGTAGATCTTCTTGCAAGTTGCAAATACCTATATACATCTATCCTCTACCCAACAAAGATTTTTGGAAGACACACCTCTCACTTCCTCTACCAACTCTCTCTTAGTGGAGGAACTTTGTGCACCTTATACCCAACTTCAATCTCTATTGGAGGACAACCAACATGCTCTCACAAAATTCCGCCCAACCCAAGGTCGTGGTGTAGATTGCTTCACATTCGACGATCTATCTACACAGTCAAGATCTCTAGCTCTGTTACCACTGATGAAGGGTACTCCCCTTACAAATACAAACACATTCTTTGATGCCACTAATGAAGGGCCACACCACCCTTACCAACTCATACACAAAAACATAACAACATAGAGGTAAGGAGAGGACAAAATGCTTCACAAAGCATACATTCATAATACTTGAAAATCCTTGCTTCCAAATGCTCCCAAATTCTTGAGGATGAAATCCTTACAGCTTCTTACAAAATGAGATCACTACAACTTCTTATAATATGAGGCTATTACAAACACTCTTCAAGAATAACTCAATAATTAATACAAGAACAACTTGAGAAATGCAAGAGAAAATGTTGAATTTTATTTATTCCATTGGAAAGAAATATTCCACCACTTATACAAATATTAGCCAATTTGGCTTTCAAATATGCAAACTAGAGCTTACAAGCTTACAACTTCTTAAGGATGTAATCCTTTCTTCTTGAGGACCTTCAATACTCCAACCTACCTTTACAATTGATTTCCAGGAGTATATATGGTACTTCCCACCTAAGAGATTACAAACACAAGCAATGTGGGATAAAAGATAGATGCAACTACCCTGATAAAAATATTGAATCCATGATGTAATTTAATAAATGCCTAAATCATTTTATTAAATAAGGAACTTTCCACAAACTTCTAAAATGCCACCTATGCACCTTGATAAATAAAAAGTTACAAAAAGTAACTTCATGATTTTAATTTGTTTTAAAAATTATTTATTTTGTTTGTTTTTTTCTATATTTTCTCTCTTTTTTTCCCTTTTTTTCTTTTCTCTTTTTTCTTCAATTTTTTCCTCTTTTTTAATTTATTTTATTTTTTATCTGTTTTTTTCCTCTTCTACCTCTCTTTTTTTGGTTGATGCAAGATTGCTCTTACACCCTAGATGCTCTTGCTTCAGGAGTAGCGTCCAAACTATCATTGCCAATTTAAAGAATTTGGTGCCAGATCAGACTTCTATGTTGCTGGAATTAATGGGTATGTTTGAAATGTATTTCCTAGTCATTTTATCTATCTGGGTATTACCCATTTTGATGATATATTGTTCTCCCAAATCTCAAAATAAATCTATCTTCCTATGGAATTTTCTGAATACTATCATTTTTGAGTTATTATATTGCTGTAAGTTTATTTATTGTGAAACAAATATTCTGCATATCTTTCTTCTTCAACAAACACATCAAAACAGAAAAAAACAAAACACAAAAATAACAAGGTGTATGTTACACATAATTAAAGATCAAATTATAGGCATATTAATGTGACCTTTTTTGTGTTTTGTTTGTGATTGTTGCATGAATACAGAGGCATAAATATGAATTGAATATCTTTCTTCCTTTTTATTTCAGCTTACAATAGACAGTGAAGGTTCTTTCAGACAACATTCAAGTGGTTACGCTCATTCTTTGGAGTCGGCTTCTAGGGCTTTCTACAGGTTTGTTTTTCTTATTGAGTTCAATTGGATGACTTAAAGGAGAAAGATGATATTTGTTTTTTCATTGATGTCCATCAAAATTTTGAATTAATAACATAACTCTTTATTACAGATCTCAGAGAAAAACTTATCATGATTTGATGATGATCATTTTCAAGGTTGTTTTTGCAAGGAAAGAACAGTATAATAGTATATAATTATAGTGTTAGTGTAAAATAAATGAAATAGACATCCAAGAGAGTAGCAACCATGACTACAAGTTAATCCATGAGACTAAGGCTCGTCTTTGATGAAAAATTAGTAACAAGTGTCTGATGTTTTCCTTTCACCATTCTTTTTCTCTGCAATCGAACTTCTCTAAATTTTACTTTCTCTAGGTTGCTGTATTTACATTTCCTTGTTTCTGCTTTGCTATTATTTTTATCTATTTAGAACTCTGTCATCACATCCTTGGTATTTATTGATTCTCATTTAGCTAGGAGTGAATTGTTGGATGAATGGTATTCTATGTATGCATGCCTCTATAATATATAAGACTTATGTAGATATTGGAACATGCCAATGGTAAACAATTCTGAACGCAGTATATATTGATAAGTATAAAGGTGGTGTAAATTTAGGACTTTTTACCAGGTCATTCTATAGCAGACATTATTATGTTTCATATTGGTGATATCACAATGGTTGAAGATAATGATATTGATTCTTACGGTCCAAGCATTGCTACAACAAGAGAGAATGTTGTTTTTCATTCTCTCTCGGTCACATATTCTGATCTTCCTAAGCTTTGTGCTTCATTGTTTCAGTAGGGAGTGCTTCCATAACTTGGATATGTCTACTTAGATCTTATGCCGGAGGTTATACACACATTAAATTTACCTTCTCTTGGTCTGTTCCCTGGCTCTCATTTTTGTTTTGTTTAATAAGATTCATAGACTAAAACCCTCAAATCCTAGATTTCTCTGATGTAATTAGTAGTAGTCAAACTTTTGAGTACTGCTGACAAACTTTGGTCATTTGTGAACTTTAAATATAATTTCTTTCATATATTTTGATATTTTACGTTTTTGTAGTATTGTAACTGCAAATATAAATTTATATAGGAGTCTCTCCTTTATTTTTACGGATCCCTAGTTGTCATACATGATTGCATATATTGGAAACTATACGCATTGTTTTTACTTATAATGAAAGCATTTCTATCTGTTAGTCTATGTAATATTCTTTTACTTCTTTAATGTAGATATGTGTTGATCTTTTGTATCATTTCAAGCAATTTCTGTATATGCAAATTTATTAAAAGTGGCATGATGAGTATGTTAAACCACACTCAGCTAGGTAAACTATACAGTCTTAATTAATATATATCATAATGATTTATAAGTGTTAAAAAAAAGTAATATGATGCCTGCGAAGCATAGAAATATAATGTGAGAGGATCATATAATGACAATAGTAAAAGAGTTAATGATCTAATGGTGAAAGGGTTTAACACTCTTAGGAATGACTCTGTTTCAAATCTCTCGTGGACATAATGTAAGTGGATTAGTATTCTTGTCCTAGATGGATTGGCAAGGTTCAGATTATTTTTTTATTGTGTTCATGAAGTTGAAACTGAAGGGATACAAAATTAAAAACACACGTGCATTTGCATGCATGCACACACACTTGCACTCTCAGCTACACATGCAAGGCAAATTGAATACATTCCTTTGCTTCCACTATGGGGTTCTCAGAGACCTAGGGGGCACGCTGGCTGGGCTGTGACCTATAAAATAGCATTCACCTTTAACCTTTCCACAAGCATTGAATATATGGTTTTGTTATGCATGCATCCATGGAATAGAAGTTTTCAAAACAAAGTGCGGTGGAGAAATTATTACAAGACAAGTATATGTTAAACTGGGAATTCTCATCAGTGAATGAACACTAATTTATTCTCAAGAAGGTTTATCAAAATAACTAATGATTGAGAGACATGGTGGTATAACATTTTACTGTGACATTTTAATCAAGGAAATAATGATTTAAAGTTTAAATTATATTTTTTTAATAATACGATCTTCCTGTTTACATTAGCATAATAGTGGATTCAAAACAGCTACACGCTATATATGCTTCACTAAAATTATTGTGCTCTAAGCAAGGTAAATACTAATAGAGGATTTGAATTAATGTCCTTTCTGTACAAAACAGCACATTACTACTTCATTCTTCTCACCTTTCAATACTTCAATGTAATGTAGAGTACAGATACTAATAGATGTCGGTAGATCAAGTATTAAGGATCAGTATCAGAGAAGGTAGTAAGATTTAAGGATTATTTGCAGGATTGGCACTATATTCTCTCAGCTTTCTACCCCAGCTTTTCCTTCACCAGAAAGAGAGGAAACTATCCTTCTTGTACTCAGACATTTTTGGCCACTTTTGGAACACATTTTCAGTTCTGCTCATATGCAAAATTGTGGTTTGTCAAGTGCTGCTTGTAAATCTCTTTCCCAAGCTATCCAAGCCTCAGGTATTCATATCAGATTCTCAAGTATCCTTGTTTCTGCCTAATATGCATACATTTTAACCGTATCATATTCTTCTAATCAGCTTTTGATGGGTTTGGTTCCAGGTCAGCAATTCTCATCGTTGTTGACAAAAGTAATGGGTTTCCTATCAACAAATTTTCTGTCCTTCCAAAGTCAAGAATGCTTCATAAGAACTGGTAAAATTACACTGACACTGGAATTAGTATGCATGTAACGCTAGTGTAGATTTGGATGCAGTTATTATAACTAATAAGGAATCAAGTTGGATTTCATCCTGAGCATATGGAATGGATGGTTTGTTTTAATGCAATTCCCAAGGCACTGCTCATTGACTTTTAAATTTTAATACGAATTCAAGACCATATGAGGATTACTTAGCCTAGATGTGTATACCTTTAGTAATAAGTGCTTACCACAATACTGCAAACTTGAAGAGTGCAACTATATACTGCAATATTGCTTCAAATTATAATCCTAATATCTCTATACATTTTATGAAATGTGGTACATATGTTCAAGCTCCCAACCATACTTCTTGAACAATATTTTAGAATATGATGAAATAAACATTATATGACTCTAAAAGGTGAACTGACAAAACCTGAAAGTTTCTTACAACCTAGCAGGTACTTGGAAAAAATGAAACTGCTAGGATATAAAATGTGACAACTATATTTTGAAGGGTTTTCTGTTCTTGCTCATCGGAGGTTCATTAGTGTCCAGATTTAAGAAATTTGTGGTATATACATTAATATTTTTTGGTACTGAAGCTGCTGATTGGTGTCAATTCTAAATCTTTTTCTGCATTTCAATCCTGCGTGTTCACAACTTATTTGTTGAGGAAGGCCATGTTTGTGTCCCCCAATCTGTACTAGTTAAAATATTTCATTTCCTCCAACAATATTCCTCTTCTCTGGATATTAAAATTTTCTCAACGGTTTTTTTTGTTCTTGATCTGCTGCCTTGAGTGCGTGTCACTTTGCTTGTAATGTCCCCTTCTTTGTGTTAGGCCATTACGGCGCTCGATTAGTCTATCTCCCAATCTAGATAGTCTAATGGCTTCTTTCAGAGGATGCCAGCCAGTCACAAGCTTCAGTGGGTGAATATCTTTTATTTGGGATCCCTTTTCTATAGTTAAGTCACCTTATTTTATAAAGTGAGGTTATAAAAGTAACTTTATGTCTTAAATCGCTTTATTTTAAAAAGTAACTTAAGTGACTTTATGTGAGTGCACTTTATCCCACATTACTTAGTTTTTCGTGCCTTCCCTCTTATTGAGGTTATAAAAGCATAAAGTACACCTTGGGATCGGTACCATGAATTTGATAAAAAGAAAAGGATAAACGAATCAGGTTACTCACGTGACTGGTTATTTTCTCGAGGACGGAAACCTTCGAGGAAAGCACGAGAAGTTGGACGTAGCCCCAGCATCTCGAGATTGATGGAATCACCCAGATTTCATCTCAGAGCGTAATACATCGGTAAGGAAGAAGTTTCATGCTCGACATTGTCATTTTTAACAAGAAGTCAGCTTGCATATGTTTGAATCCATATTAAAATCATAGTAATAAGGAAAACCAAAGAGTGGCATTGGTTGGGTGAAGCGTATTGACAAGGAGGCTGCGTTTTCCCTGCGTATTGAGAGGGCTTTATACTATTGAGAGGGTTTTATACTACCGCATTGCACTTTGGCCGCACAGTTTAAATATCCAAGATTGTTGTATTGGGCACCAGTTGATATCCTTATCGGGCAACGAGTATGTGTGTGAAGGCTGGTGATTCTTGCAGACCGAAAATCTCTCATACTTCTATGGCCTCTGCATACAGTTGGGTCGCGTAGCTTTGGTGCTAGGGAGTGTGTATCATGCGCTGGCTTTTACATGTATATTGGGTGTTCCTGCAAAAGATAGTTGGTGTCTCCTTGAGAATGTGGCAGTGATTGGTTGGTATGCGAGTGAGGTGGTCACTTGAAGCAGTTTGAGCTTGATCACGCGACTGCTGGTGAATGTTTACCAGTCCAGTTGAAAGTCGGACCGGTATTGGATGAGAACGGGAGTGTGGGGAAGCATCCTGGTTCGTGGTTAATAGGATAAAGGCGGTGTAGGCCCTTTTGACTATCGCCTACAGAGCCCTGCATATGCTGCGCATCCCTTGATAGTAGTGACGAGTATTTACGGGTGGAAGATCAACCTACTTCTGTGCTTGGATCCATGGCATCGGGTTGGTATTTGTTACACTAGTTTGCAATGTTATTTGGCACTTGAAACATTATTTGTATGCAGCTCGATATTTTATCAAATTGTTAGCTTGTTGAAACTATTGTTTACTTGCTTATTTCTTCCTGTTCGGAAATATAAATCGAATAATTGCTTTGAGAGGACAATATCTGAAAACAATATAAACATTGAGCAGAGTTGTTATAGTTTTGAAATGAAACTTTAATAAGCAATCGGTCAGGGTTATTACAGTGGTATCAGAGCCTTCAATCTTGCCATCCTAGTGGGCTAGATTTTCAGTCTATAACAGGATGATGTGACGGCAACAATGTTGAGTAGGCATGCATGTCAGGCATAGACAGTACAACTTTAAACATAACAGAGTTGAGCAGGGACAGCCAGAATCTTTAGTACAGGTTGATATAGAGGATAGCCATACCGAAGTAGACGCGGAGATTGTATTTGAGCAGGGTACTCGGGGTACAGATATGGCTAAGGATACACATAGAGAGGCCAGGGAAACATTGAGGGCCATACGCGACCGACAAGATCACATTGCTGATGTATTAAACCAGCTTACAGGGGTTATTCAACAGTTGAGAGTAGCACCTAGGAGACCCCAGAGCCATCACAGTGGTGGAGGCAATATAGCAGGTTCACCTAGAGCAGCTAGAGCGCTCACTCGTACTTCAGATAGGCCCCTTATGCCTACCTTCGCGGAAAATAATGCAGAGGAAGAGATAGCACAACCTGAGACAACAGTCGTTTTTCCTGACAATGTGTTGGCCATGCATGATGAATGGGATATGCTACCTGATCGTGTCAAAGCTGATTTAAGCTTTGTTCAGTATATGGCTCAAAAGAGAGAATTTGGTAGGGCTCAACAGGATAGGAGACCCAGGGGTCAGAACAAGAGTTTAAAGCATGCAATGAACAAATTAGGCCTCCCTACATTTAATGGCAGCAGTAAGACATCTACGAGAGCTTCGATTCACAAGCTAGACACCTTCCTAACCCTCAAACCCATGTCAGAAATGAAGGCTATTAGATTCGTGACCATGCATTTAGAGGGAGCAGCATATGACTGGTGGCATCATGGTCTTGTCACCCATGATCATTGGGTGATTACTTCTTATGAGATCTTCAGCACAAAATTGATTACCCGTTTTGACAGGAAAAACATTGAGGTTTACCACAGGGAGTTAGCCCAGCTGAGACAGAGTGGGTCTTTGGACCACTATATCGATGAGTTTCAGAGGATTTCCATCATGGTTCCTAATGTCTGAGAAGAGGAAAGTGATGCTATTTATTGAGGGCCTACAGGATAGATTCAGAGGATTGGTTAGAGTCCTCAAGGCAAGAACCTTGGATGACGCTGTTAAGTTAGCACATGATTTGGATTCACTCTCTTCCATATTGCAGCCACCTAAGAAAACTTTTAAGGGATCCTCTTCATTCCAAAAGAACAAAAATCAGAATAAGAGTGTATCCCCTAGATTGGATTTAGAGACACGAAATGAATTGAGAAGAAAGAAATTATGCTTCACATGTAGAGAGCCTTGGACTCCAGACCACAGGTGCCTTGGAAAAGGCAAGATAGATTACATTGAGGTGGTTTCCGATGGTGAATGCGAGCAGCAGGAGGGCAGCGATGTTTAGGATGGTGATGAGGAGGCTCAGGAAGAGCGATCAGCAGAAGGGAAGAAGAGGGAAGCCCCCCATGAGCAACTTCCTATTACCTTAGCATCTCTTTCAGGTATTCCCACATGTCACCCATTCCGTCTTAAAGGAGTGGTTAGAGGACAACGAATCATTTGCCTCCTAGACACAGGTGCTACTCATAACTTTATCAGCACAGGTATGGTTTCTAGGAGAGGATTTCAGATAGACAACATTTTCGAGTTTGAGGTTAAGGTGGCCGGGGGAGAGTTGTTGAGCTGTACAGGGAAGGTTTTCGAACTCTCGATTCACTTTGGGGATTATCTTCTAGAGGCTGATTTTTACGTCATTGACTTAGATAGTCTTGATGCCATTTTGGGTATGCAATGGTTACAAACCTTAGGAAGATACACCCTTGATCATAAGTTGAAACAATTGGAGTTTATGCAGGGTGATCAACTGATTGTGCTTAAGGCAATGCCAGATGGTGGGTCCCGGTTGGTTTTGGCTCACAGAATGGAGGCCATCATGGGGCATAGCGATATGGAGTGGCCAGCCCAGTGTTTCATATCCTCTAAACCCACACTAGATTCAGGGCAGCAGGTCCACATTGATATCCAGAACGTGCTTGATAAGCACAAATGGGTTTTTTAGGACATCCCTCCAGGTATACCTCTAAACAGGGGCTTTGAGCACATCATTGAGTTGGAGGAGGGCGCCAAATGATGTGCTCAAAGCCCGTGATCATTACCCCTTATCGTCACCCTAGACACTATAAGGAAGTTATTGAGAAGACGATTAAGGAGCTTCTAGCTATGGGACACATCAGGCCCAGTCCCAGCCCCTTTGCTTTTTCAGTAGTTTTGGTGAAGAAGAGGGATGGTACTCTTCGCATGTGTATTGATTACCATGCACTTAATAAGAGGACCATTAAGAACAGGTATCCCATTCCTCGGATTGATGAACTGTTAGATGAGCTACATAGGGCAATATATTTTTTGAAGATAGATCTATGATCAAGGTACCATCAGATACGTGTCCGTGAGGAGGATGTTCATAAGACAATGTTCAGATGTCACTACGAGCACTATGAGTTTCTAGTGATGCCATTTGGGTTGACTAATGCACTTGCTAATTTTTAGTCTTGCATGAATCACATATTCAAAAAGCAGCTACGTAAAAGTGTCTTGGTATTCTTTGATGACATTTTGGTCTTCAACAAGACATGGGAAGAACACTTACGACACTTGGATGAGATTCTTAGCATCATGGAGACTCAGTCTCTATTTGCGAAAGAATCCAAGTGTGAGTTTGGATTGAATGAGATTCTCTACCTGGGACGTGTGATAGGGGCCGATGGAGTTAAGGTTCACGAAGAGAAAATACAGGCAATTCGAGATTGACCACCACTGAGGAATGTGTCAGATTTGAGGGGTTTCCTTGGATTGTGTTCTTATTACAGGAGGTTCGTAAAGGGATTCTCTCAGACAGCAGCTCCCCTCACCAATCTTACTTGGAAAGGGGCTTTCAGGTGGACAGATGAGGCAGAGGTAGTCTTTGATAGACTTAAGACAGTCATGAGTATTTTCCAGGTTCTAGCACTTCTGGACTTCTCTCGTCCATTTGTTCCAGAGTGCGATGCTTCAGGGAATGGGATTGGTGCGGTATTGATGTAGGACAAACATCCCATAGCTTTTGAGAGCAGGAAGCTTAAGGACAATGAGAGATTGTATTCTACTTACGACAAGGAGATGCTTTCCATTATGCACGCCTTGGCCAAATTCAGGCAGTATCTAGTGGGTGGCAAGTTTACAGTTAAAACAGATCACAATAGCCTGTGCTACTTCTTGGAATAGAAAGAGCTGAACGAAAGACAACAAAAGTGGGTCAGTAAAATTTAGGCATATGATTTTGACATTGATTATGTCAAAGGTAAAATTAACATTGTTGCTGATGCACTTTCTAGGAGGCCCCCAGTAGCGACTTCTTGTGCTTTATCAGAGATCTCCGCATATTGGAAATCTCATTTGCTGGTTGAGTATTCTAAAAATACTCAAGCTTGTTAGATTTTGGATGGTTAGCTTCCAAATGACGGGTACAAGGTTGTCGATGATATTATCTTCTATAAGGGTAGGATCTACCTAGTGCCAGGTTCTAAGCTTAAGACTAAGGTAATGAAGGCTGTTCATGATGCGCTCGCAACAGGACATCCATGGTTTTTCAAAACTTACAGGTAGGTCACAGAGAGGTTCTCATGGAAGGGCCTTAAGGATGATGTCCTTCAGCATGTCAGAGAGTGCCAGACATGTCAGCAGAACAAGTCCGAGCACGAGTATTCGACCAGTTTATTGCAGCCCCTTCCCATTCCAGCTCAGAGGTAGGAGGGTGTTTCGATGGATTTTATTACTGGTTTGTCGAGAGTGCAGGGCAAGGATAGCATATTTGTGGTGGTGGACAGACTTACTAAGTTCACTCATTTCTTTGCTATCGCAACAGATTGGTCAACGTCGTAGGTGGCTGAATTATTCTTCTGAGAGATTTTTAGGCTGCATGGTCTCCCCAAGACCATTGTGAGCGACAGAGACAGTAAGTTCCTCAACACCTTTTGGCAGGAATCGTTCAGATTGGCATGGATTGAGTTGACTCCTAGTACCAGTTACCACCCAGAGATAGATGGCTAGACGGAGATTGTGAACAAATAGGTGGAAGGTTATCTCCAGAATTATGTAGCGGGGCAGCAGAGGGCATGGGTTAAATGGTTGTATTTGGGGGAGTTTTGCTACAACTCCACCTATCACATGACCATTGGCATGTCACCATTTCGGGCTTTCTATGGCAGCGAGCCACTATCATTTATAGACTTGGCTCTACAGGACAGGAGGGCACCAATTGCAAGAGACTGGCTACAGGATTATTAGGATATTCTTAGGTCTCTCAAGGAGAACATTTAGAGTGCACAGAATCAGCAAAAGATGTATGCTGATCAACATCAAACAGAGTGGAGCTTTGAGTCAGGGGATATGGTTTACCTTCGTCTTAAGCCATATAGATAGAGTTCGCTGAAAAAGAGTGGGTCAGAAAAGCTCAAGCCCCGATTTTATGGTCCCTATCACATTTCCAGGAGGGTTAGTGAGGTGGCTTATGAGCTCGAGCTACCGGCAGACAGTAGGATTCATAATGTATTTCACGTGTCCCACCTCAAGAAGGCGATTGGGTAGCAGATAGTCCCTTCAGTTGGATTACCCCTGCTTGATGAGGAAGGTAAATTGGTTTTGGTTCCAGCTGAGGTGATTGAGGTTAGAGAAAGGAAACTGCGGAACAGAGCTATTAGAGAGTATTTGATTTGCTGGAAGGACTTACCCATCGAGGACGCCACATGGGAGGGTGAGTCTATTCTGCAGCATCCTATGTTGAGATTGCTTGAGGGCAAGCAATCCCGGGAAGGGAGGACTGTAATGTCCCCTTGTCCATGTTAGGCCATTATGGTGCTCGATTAGTCTATCTCCCCATCTGGATAGACCAATGGCTTCTTTCAGAAGATGCCAGCCAGTCACAGGCTTCAATGGGCGAATATCTTTTATTTGGGATCCCTTTTTTATAGTTAAGTCACTTTATTTTATAAAGTGAGGTTATAAAAGTTACTTTATGTCTTAAGTCGCTTTATTTTAAAAAGTAACTTAAGTGACTTTATGTGAGCGCACTTTATCCCACATTGCTTATTTTTTCGTGCCTTCCCTCTTATCGAGGTTATAAAAGCATAAAGTATGCCTTGGGATCAGTACCATGAATTTGATAAAAAGAAAAGGATAAACGAATTAGGTTACTCACTCGACTAGTTATTTTCTTGAGGATGAAACCCCTTGAGGAAAGCACGAGAAGTTTGATGTAGCCCCAGCATCTCGACATTGATGGAATCACCCAGATTTCATCTCAGAGCGTAATGCATTGGTAAGGAAGAAGTTTCATTTTTGACATTGTCGTTTTTAACAAGAAGTTAGCTTGCATATGTTCGAATCCATGTTGTTGAAATCTCGGTAATAAGGAAGACCTAACAGTGGCATTGGTTGGGTGTATTGGCCAAGAGGCTTGTTTATGGTGAAGTGTATTGACAAGGAGGCTGCCTTTTCGCTGCGTATTGAGAGGGCTTTATACTACCGCATTGCACTTTGGCCGCACAGTTTAAATATCCAAGACTGTTATATTGGGTGCCAGCTGATGTCCTTATCGGGCAACGAGTCTATGTGTGAAGATTGGTGATTCTTGCAGACCGAAAAGCTCTCATACTTCTATGGCCTCCGCATAAAGTCAGGTCACATAGCTTTGGTGCTGGGGAGCGTGTATCACGCGCTGGCTTTTACATGTATACCGAGTGTTGCTGCGAAAGATAGTTGGTGTCTCCTTGAGAATGCGTAGACTAAGTAGAGACTCGCGGTGTTAACTGTCTCCAACAACGTTTATGCATTGGTTGGTATGCGAGTGAGATGGTCACTTGAAGCATTTTGAGCTTGATCACTCGACTGCCGGTGAATGTTTACCAGTCCAGTTGAAAGTCAGACCGGTATTGGATGAGAACGAGAGTGTGGGGAAGCATCCTTGTTCGTGGTTAATAGGATAAAGGCGGTGTAGGCCTTTTTGACTATCGCCTACAGAGCCCTGCATATGCTGCGCATCCCTTGATAGTAGTGACTAGTATTTGCGGGTGGAAGATCAACCTACTTTCGCGCTTGGATCCATGGCATCAGGTTGGTATTCGTTACACTAGTGTTCAATGTTATTTGGCACTTGAAACATTATATGTGTATGCAGCTCGATATTTTATCAAATTGTCAGCTTGTTGAAACTATTGTTTACTTGCTTATTTCTTCCTGTTCGGAAATATAAATCGAATAATTGCTTTGAAAGGACAATATCTAAAAACAATATAAACATTGAGCAGAGTTGTTATAGTTTTGAAATGAAACTTTAATAAGCAGTCGGTCAGGGTTAGTACATTGCTAATGTGCATTTGGATATTAATGAGCCATCCTAATATTGTTTTAAATTGCGAGAAGACATTGTAAAATACATTTATTTTCTTGTCCTTTTTGAGAATTGCACATGCACGTAAAGTGACTCTTTTTGTGTTTTCCCTCATCCCCACTGTTGTATTTGTATATGGAATTCCAGATGTGTGAGCCACGTGCTTTTCCTAAACCTTGTGGATCTTTGTTCTACAGCTGGCAAAATGTCTAATATTATAAGTGGTTCAAGAGAGTAATCTCTCCCACCTTCACAATGCAATGGATTTGTAGTTTCTCCAAATTGAAGGAATTGGTATGCAATCAAGTTTTTATGCTCTGCAATACTTCACTTTTTGCAATTGGACCTGTGGAAGGTTCCTTGGGCATGATCCATTTCATGAGATTGTTGTTGTTGATGAGGTTGATGTAGATGTATGCTACCCATTGATTGAATATGTTTCCTAGTTGTTTTCCATTTCAGATTTTGTAAAATATTCATCCACGAGTGTTTCTCAAATTGACCCCTTGCAAGCACATCCATTGCACAGGCTACTTTTATTACCACGGACATTTGAGAAATCAAAATATCATTATCCCATCAAGTCTTTTTATCCTAATGATTTAAAACACCCTTCTTTAGCCATGCTTCTGATTAGACTTACTAGTTTTTTATTAATGTACTAGTCATGGTCCTTGAATTGTACACATTGATGGAACTTCTATCAGCAGTCAAGTGGAAGTAGAGGACTTCAGATGCGAAACCACTGTAATCAGAGCCTTGTTGAGATTCTGACTTTATTGAAGTGATGCTCTTGTGGCCGATGAGATAGATGAAAGTACCAATTTTATGTCCAAAAATTGTTGAAAATGAGTTGTTACTCACTCTTTTGGAGAGATGTATTCCTCACGCATTTAGTTGCTTTCAGACTGCAGAAGGAACGTAGCATTATATCATTTACAACTGCAAGATATGGCAGTTATTTATAATATCACAATACTAAAAAAAACCAATAGTTATGGGAATTCATTTCTATAAAAAACTATTTGAAACAAGCCTTTCTCGATTAAGATTTTAACAAATTTTTATCTACCCTAAATCATGGACCAAATTACAATTACATTGCAACATTATGTAAATAATCCTTGTTTTCTTGTAGAATCTGTATGCTCATCTTGAAGTTGAACTGAACAGTCATCCAGAAATGAACTGAATAGTCACTCTTGTTGATATATGTGTAAGCTGCTTCTCATTTTAGCTATACAATTTGCCATTTGCACTTCATTTCATTTTTCACTTGTGTAGTCTAGTTTCCTGCCCTAACATTGGTAAGAGAGCACATGCCTTTCATTACTCCCCCATCCCTTTGTTATCATCCTCCAAATCCCGTATTCATATGTGCCATTATGGTAGCGTGGCTCCTCAAAGTCTTCCTTTAACATCACAACTGCAACATTCCCACAGTATCTATGAATATTTTCCAATACAAGTCATGTTTTGCAAATCATGTTATTTGTGTCACTGTTGTTCGCTGCTAGCCCTTGTGTCCTGACTCCTAATCAACAAACTTGTGTCCATTCTCTTGCAATTTTCTAAGTGATGCCCTAGTATCAAATTGTGTCAAATGTCATCTTGCAAATCGTGCAAATTTCTCTACAAATTATGTGAATTCCTTTGCAAATTGCATCTTGCATTATTCAGATGTCACTTGCATTTCTCTGCTCGCCTCTTTGCTTCATACTCAACATGTTTTCTTTTTCCTAATGTCTTTGTCTCTGCTTTATCCTGCTTGCACCCACAAAGCCCACTCACTGCCTACACCTGCAATACTCACGTGCCTTAGCATAAAAAAAAATCACGTCCTTAGTCTTACGAGTATATTTGGGAGCTTTTCAAACCCTGACCTGCATCTTCAAGTGGTTGGATGAATTTAGTGAATTGCAAATTCGATATGTTTTATTTTTTCCTTCAATTTTTGAAAAATTCAATGGGAAATGGTTGCTTTCAAATTTATTATGGAGGAAAAGCTTCTTGGGAAAAACAATAGCATTATCTTTTGAGTATTTTGTAGGATATTTTCATTTGAGAAATTTCTGGACATAAAATATTGAAAACTAAGTCATTTTCATACAATCAAATTTTCAAAATCAAACCAAATTGCAATTTTTGGAATACATGATGCCTCTGGTTTAAATCATTTTCAAACAATCAAAATTTCAAAATCAAAACAAATGTTGCAAATCTAAAACAACTCCCAATGTTTGGTAACATGATGTCTTTGGTGCTCATTCATAGGTAAAGTTGTTGCAACCGATCTATTGCAGCTAATGCCTAACATAAAACATAACTGCAACAATGACATTTGTGGCTTAGACCATATAAATTGCCGTAGAGAACCTGGGACACCCATTTCCGTTCATCATCCATTGCTATTTCTATCTATTAATTTTTAATTGTAAGAAATCTTGAGCAAGATTTCATTCTAAGAAGGTATTATTGCTAGGGAAAATCCTTTTCAGGTGCTACCTAAGTGCTACGTAACACTACTTCCATGTGCTTCAATGTTCCTTACATGTGTTGATGGGTGTATCAAAACAATGAGCTTTGTCCATATACAGATGGGTATATTGGAGGTGCAAGCATATTGAGAATTTAGATATATTGGTTTAGCAGTATATAGAAAATGCAACTGTCATAATAGAGACCATCCAAGGGACTTATTTGGTGTGCAAATCAAACCTCATTTGTTGGTGTTGTTACTTGTCTCGGTAACATAATTAATAAACTTAAAAAGTAATTCACAAAGATAACAAATTAGAAACACAAAGAGGAGGAGGAAGAAGGAAAGGAAGACTCTAGGCCAGAGGAGAATAAAGAAGTTACTGAAAAGGAGGAATGGAAGGGTTAGTCAAGCTATGGGGAAGGAGAAAGCCATAAGGAGGCTACTGTGGGCTTCGAGATTGATGCTCATACTCTGGAGGAGGTCAAGAAGAAAGAAGGCCATGGTATTCAAATGGATAAGTGGATATCCCAGGAGTTGCAAGAAATGAAGCATCATCTGAAGGCCATGGAGGACACGATGGAATCCCTTAAAACAAAGCTGGAAAAGCTGGAAATGGAGTTTTTGGTTAAGGTAAAAAACAATTACCCGAATGAAGATCTAACTGCTGAAATTAAAGCCATGGTTGACAATAAGCTTAAAGACCTAGCTGATAAAATCAGCTATAATGCGTTTATAATTAACGAGGTTTTGAAGCATAGCAATGAAGGCCTAAGTGTCTCTGTCATGAACCTGAAAGCTCTGTACAACCATCTAGAAAATAGCCTGCTGGAAAAAACTACATAACGATTGACGATGGTTCTGGGAGCTGTAGATCGGGAACAAGAACTAGGGTCCATCTCAAGAGGAAGATCCCTGATACCCCAAAGGAGCTGAAAGGATTAAAAGACTCCATTCAGAAAATGGAGGACTTGCAGAAGTAGGTGGAGAAGACCATAAAAAACAAGAAGTAGTTTCTTTTGGTTGGTAGCTAGCGGGTTGCTGGCAGTAGTTTTTGTCTTTGTTGTTTTGTCTTGGGTGGGTTGGGGTCTTGCTTTTCTCTTCTTTGCAGGCATTTTTCTTTGTAAGGGCTGAAATGATATTTCTATAAGCTTTTTGTAAATGGTTTCGGGTTCCATTCAAAACCTGGTTTTACCTTAATAAAAAACATAAGTAAACTACTGATAGTACTACTGCTTGTGGTTCTAATACACCAATTGCTGATTTGGATGCTCTCAATGGAAAAGAATGACAATTTGTTCATGTGTTTCTTGAATTATACTTAGACCTTTGAATAATTTTGTTTTCTTCAACAAGTAACATAAACCTATGTCATATGTCATATGCCATGACTCATTTGATAGTTTGAATTGTCAAATTATATATCGTGTTATGCTATTTATTTTGTGCATGTGGCATTGATATTATTGTTAATTCTGTTTAATTTGTCTATAATTTTTATTGTTTTTTGTATTGATGTACCCAAATTGTACCATATCCAAGGTCTAAAATGGAAAACTCACTTATCCAAATCCAAATCCATATCAGTAAATTAGCTTATTAGCTGCGTGCTTCCAACATTGTGGAGCAATCATGCCCAGGGATAAGCCCTAACACACAACAATATTCACAATCAACAAATTACATAATGTGAGCCAGACACAAAAAAGGTTCCTTTTATTTCATAATTGGGATCCAATTACAATATGATCAGACAAAGTTCAACCTATTATAGAATAGCAATTCACTTCCCCTCGAATGACAATTGCGACAAATTCTTCCCCTCTCAGAATCACTTTTCTATTCTCTGCAACTTTCCTCTTACAACCACGTTCACCCCTTTCTCCCCCTTCCAAGTGTTCAATCCTTGTCTTTCATATGTCAAGGAGACATTTAACCATAAGTCGTCCTAATGGAAGCCCAACGATCAAGAAAACAAACCAAGCAACTTTATCGAGAACGCAAAGACTATTGATGGAATTCCTAGAATGTTTCCTCGGTCCTGGATAGATGAGCTATCAAACATTGAGGAGAGACGTTCCAAGTCTCTTCGGTCTCGGATGGAGGAGGACCATTGGCCATCGGGGTGTGACTTCCCAAGTCTATTCGATCTTTGATGAAGAAGAACCATTGGCTTTCCAGGAGGGATTTCCAAAGTCTCTTCAATCTTCGATGAAGAATAACCATCTGCCATTAGGGAGAGACATTCCAAGTCTTTTCAATCTTCGATGATACTGGGCCAATGAAGACAACCTTAGATCGGGGAGGACATTTCAAGTCTTATTGATCTATTGCAAATACAAGACAAAGATCGGAATCACACTTGGATGACACTCCAAACTGAGCAAAACCAATTGCAGCAAAACCACAATTAAACAAAATGCTACCAACAGAAATGGACATACAATCGATGCAGATAACTCATACACCCCAGGTAGGAGAAATGTTCCATGAGTGGGAACTCATGAACATTTAGGCCTGGAATCAAAATCCCAAACTAGACTAGTTCATCTACTTTCAACCAAGATGCTTTTGAAATTTGTTTCCCATTCCATAGAACCAAGTACTTGCTTGTCTTCCAGGAAACCTTGAAATATATTATTTCATCCACCTCTTCAAGTTGTTTCTCAGGTAGCTGATCTACCCATGTTGTTCCATCAAATGTATTTGCAAGTAGACGTGTCTGAGCACTTGTCTCTCCTTCATAATACTTGTACAGATCGCTAATGTGAAGATAGGAGAGATATCAATGTTCTTAGGAAGGTCAACTTCATAGTTATTGGCTGAAAACTTCTTCAAGATCTTGCAAAGACCCATCTTCTTCCATTTTAGCTTGTTATAAGTTCCCTGTGGGAACCTTTCCTTCCTCAAATGAACCCAAACTAGCTATACAACCTGAAATTTTTGCTCCCTTCTGCGCAAGTTAGCATGATATTAGTACTTTGCAATACTCTTTTAAAACTTTGTTTTACCTCTTTATGCAAGTCTTTGATGTACTTTGCAAAATCCTTTGCTACAACACTGTTAGTGTTTTGTAGCTGTGTGAGAGATCATTCTCACTTGTGATGATCAGCTTCTACTTTCTTGCTGTATTTACCCTCTGTATTCTCTAGCTTAAGTGCATCATTTGAGTATGATTTTTATTAATATGAAGACACCATTCGCTCGATATATATAACGACCTCGCGTGGAGATGCGAAGAGTCTCTCGTTTGTGAATAGGAGTCTTTCGTGTTGAAGATGGAGAGCCTTCCGCATGGAATCAATCAAGTTATTGGATCTTACGATATGTATATTATATATCTGCCATTTGTCGTTTATTTTATATTCTTTTTGGCATTCAAGTGTTGGTCGAAGATATTGTTCTCTTGATATTAAAGGTGCTGATCAAAGCACTCTATTTGGAGTTAGTTTTTTTATAAGCATTGTACTCAGACTATTATTCAATAAAGAGACTTTTCTTGGTGTGGTTGGGTTTTTCACCCTTAGGTGGAGGGTTTTCCCAGGATAAATTGTGCCTTATTGTTCATTTACATAGTTGGAAAACTTGGACTCAGCAAAAGCTCGCAAAGGCCTGAAAAAACCAATTTGGGAAAAACTCGGCCAATTTTTGGAAAAAACTTGGCAAAAAACTCGGGAACTGAAAAATTGCTTAAATTTAATTAGAAATGCATTTTTTTTTGGCAAAATTCAATGAGAAGATGCATCCAATGAGTCAATTAATGAGAACACAAAAGAAACTGTTAAAATTTGAACCAGAAAGATGCACAAAACATAATCCAAATAACACACTCTGAGTACCCTGGGAAAAACCCTATTGGCAGAGGCAAACAACCCAACCCACAAAAACAGTACTCCTATATTGATATGCAAATCGTTAAATACAAAGCATGATGACTTCCGTATGGATGATAAACAATAACACAAAATATCTCAGAGAGATAATCCACACGAGAAGATACAGTTCATGAGTTGAACATACATGAGTAAAACCGATTCACTGATAGAGCATACATGCAGATATAAAGATCACTATGATCGCACTTGAGCCTGGTGAAGGTCATGAGAGAAGTCACGTCCAGGTTGTGAGCTTAATACTGAGGCAGCTCACCCATGCGAGAACACACACGCAATGAGACCGTTGTAACTTCAAGTGCCGTGAGCACGCACAGGATGCACACACAGTAATCACAATATAGTATCACACACAGTCTTGACCTCCAAGGACTCACACCTCTCTCACTTACTCTTCGCGTTTTCTACTTCGCTGTGATACAACAGATTGGAAGAAGCCGTATGCGAGAGCTAAGGTAATCGGGGAGTCATGCGTCAAGTGAGGTGACGCTTCACCTTGCTCGGCGTTACAGCCAGCAAGGTAAAGCGTCACCACTGTGACTGTTACCAAAGAAGGAGAGGGCCCGTTCTAAGGAACGTCTGCCAGGAGAGAGGGACGAAGCAACACACTGCGAAGGTAATGAATCGTGTAACGGTTATGAGCCACCGTGAAGACATGGAGCAATCTATTGATGTCAGTTTTGTACCACTACATAACATATAGCAATTGAATACATGATATAGAATACCAAACACTCAACCCTCTCTTGAAAAGTAAATACTCATGAAGAACATGAGAAAAACTCCAAGGTTCCTTACACCTGTGGATACTAACTCAGTTATATTAATGTGATTTGCTGGTTAATCACGTAGGCGGGCTTACGTTGTTCATTCAAAGATAACTTGGTGGTACTTCGCTTGCTTGACTTGTTCTTTTCTCCTTGATCACTTTCACTTTTAACTACTCCTACCACTAACTGCTTATTGCTCTACTACTACTCCTATAAATGAAGAAATTAGCAAATGGATGGGGATCCACCAAATGAAAGCTTGCTAGTGACGCTACCTCCATAGATGCAATGATTCAAGGGGAATTGGACTAGATTACCACACAAGGCTTCCTAACAAGCCGCTAGGATGCTAGTGGCCTAGTATATAGATCCCTTTCAAACATTCACTAACATAAATCCTACTTTAATTTGAGAGATGAGAAGAAACATGCAATACACCAAAATGATCATGTATATCCACCATGCAAACCACAACAATGAATATAGAACAATTTTGATAGTATTTTGGCAACAATTCTCCAACATAACTCTCCTACAAATGAGAGCAAAATGGCCTTATATAGAGGCTCAAAATTACAACGAGTGGCCAAGATTAAGAGGCAAAATCAAGGGCCAAGATTAAACCTTACAAACCCTAATTAGGGTTACCATCTTTCAACCAATTACATGAGGACACCAACTTTGTGGGCCAATGAGAAAATTACAATAATCTGTCAACCAATGAGAACATAGGACACTTGGCATGATTTGATTGCATGCACATGAAATTGCCACCTCATCAACCTTATCTTATAAATTTATTTAATCCTTGAGATGAGGTGAAGCCTTGGATGCTTGAGCTCGTCCTTAGAAACTCTCATCACCACTTGAACTTGCTTGTACCTGATGTCCTGACCTTGAAAGGGTGAGGTCTCTATGCACTTGGGGTAATCTTGCCTTGGCCTCAGTTGCTTGCCTGGATGTGAACCTTCTTGCAATTTGAGAGCCTTGCTCTCGGCCACAACCTTGAAATTGAACTTGACCTCCTTCAACCTTTCGTCTTGCCTTCCTCCTTCATTATCCCTGCCTTCCTTTAACCTTCCTGGTCTTCTCTAACCTTCCTACTCGAATTTGGTTTGCATGCACCCCCCTCTGCTTCAATACTCTTGGGTTTTGGGGGCACCTGCCTCGGCCATACCTCCTGCAAGGCCCACAATGCACCCATTACTTGATTTGAAATAATCCTTAAGTTCATCAATCGCCGCCTAGCTAGTTAGTGAGCTGGTTCCTTTATTGCCTAATTAAGCTATGTGGAGTTCATCTTACATCTGAGATTATGTGAATTGTTCATTAAGTTCATTTCTAATAGATAATTACAACTTAGTTTATGTGTTGATCAATCTTATCATCCAAGTTATGATTGCTTTGTTTGTATCAATTTGTAGTCCATTCTTATCTTTCCTCTTAATGTGATTGAATCTAATTACTAGTTGTCTTTGTTTAATTTGCAATGAAAGAAAACAACTAGCAAAGGAAAAAAAACACATAACTCCACTCCACGGAGCTCACCACCAAGGGAAGACTCCTAAACATGGAGGGCCAACCACATAAAAAAGTCCAAGTCCAAGTTCCTATTACATTGGTGTAATGTTCCCACACTTACCTCTTGACCTTTAGAACTTGCCCACTTAGCCTATTACAACTTATCAACAAAATGCATGACCCTCTTGGGTGCTAGAACCCTCTCAAATGTAACCAAGCTAGCTTGCACGAATAGCCAAGCCTTGCCTAGCCTCAAATATCTTCAAATCTCTTCCAACCTGCAATGAAACCTGCTTCCTCGCTTGCACGTGCAATGAAAATATGGAATGGAGGGTGGGGGTGAAGCGGATATAAGTGAAAGATGGAGATGGAGGATGGAGCTATGAAAATGTGGTGGCAACCAGTCTCCTTATCCTTCTTGGCCAAGGGGGAGGAGCTCTCCATCAACTTGTCTTTCAACTGTATCATGTTCACTGTGCCAATGTTGGTATCCCTCACTTGTTTCAATTTCGAGAAGAAGGTGGTCTTGGGCCTCATGTCTTCCTTGTCTTACTTGGTATGCATTGCCTTTTGGCTATTGCTTGCACTAGCATCCGCCATCCTAACCCTTATTTCTGCATCTTCTTTCTACAATGAGATGGGACTACACTTATCTCTGCCCCTCCAATCCTAGGGATGAAACTACCACTTATTTTTGCCTCTTGGAAAACTTATGAGATGGACTACACTTATATCTCCTAACTTCATTCTTAGAGGTGGGACTACTACTTATATCTCCTTTCTCCAAATCCTAGATGAAAACTACACTTATATCTCCCAACTTTAAGCCCTAGATGAAATGATGAAGTGATGGATGGATGATGCAAGAAAAAAATAGGGAAAATGTACCAAGCAAGAACAAGGAAAAAATTTGTCTTTTAGACTAGCCTTCACTCTCAAGCATGAAGATCCTCCTCTACACCAACAAATTCTCCTCGAGAGAAGAAGACAACACCAAAATGCACGCCTCCACCAAAAGAAAAAAATCACCCCTTGCTAAATGCACTCCTTGCAAAATTTCGCTCTTTTGCTACTCCAAGAGCTCCTCCTTGGCTGCCAAGAGACAAATGAGAAATGAATGAGAAAATGAGGAGACAAGCCCTCTCTTTATACTAATTTTTTGCCTCTTCAAATAGGGCCGACCTGCATTGGAGGGAAAATAAAATTAATTAAATTGCCAAACATATAACCCAAATTAAATGAATTAAATCACATAGCCTTGGGTATTTAATTTTAATTTAAAATTGGGCCAGCCTATTGCAAAAACGAAAATCTGTGCAATAGCATGTTAATTTTTTTTTTTAAATGAAATTGGGCCACTCCAAAAAACGATCCTATGGGGCCCCTAAACATTGAAATTAACCAAGCCATGGCCCCCCAAAAAAAATTAATTCACTTACCCCCCCAAAAGAATCGATGTAAGGAAAGGGCAGATTTAAATTAAGAGAGCCACTTGCATTGAATTGTGCAAAATTATGATTTTAAATTAGCCAAATCCGAAATTATCATAGGCCCTAAAATTGAAATTTTGAAAAAAGATCATTTCGGCCTCTAATATAGCTTTAAACCTTCTCCATTGTGGACCCAATAACTTACCTTGAATTTCACACCTCTTAGGCCTTAAAATACATTGAATTTAACACACAAAGGGGCCCAAATCAAATTTCTAAATTACAAACACTCAGCCCAAAAATATGATTTTATTTATTTTAAAATTGCCAAATTAATGCATAAAAATCGCAAGTGGGGCTAGAATTGATGGCTGCCTTGGGTGATGAAAAATTTATGTTTGTTGTACCCAATACCAAGCAAAAATAAAAAATGGGAAGGGGCTGCCACTGTAGCTTTTTTCATTTTATAAATTTAGAATTTTTCCCAAAAAAATTTGATTTTAGCCCATTTAAATCGTAACAACACCATCCCAAAATCAAAATCTGCCAGCCAACTAAAATTCAAATAAATTTCAATTCCATTTCCAACTTTCATTTACTCTTTTTCCCCATTTAAAATTTCGAAAATCCCACTTGGCAATTTAAATTTTTATTATTTTGCAATCCAAAAATTATTTAGCAATTTAATTTCCATCTGCCAATTAATTTAATTTTTGTTTTTTTTGCAATTTATCTCCATTTGGCAATTAATTTCAAATTTGGCCATTTAATTTTCATTAAAAAAAATCATTTTCACCACCAAAAATTTACAAGATTTTCCCAAAATATCCAGATCCACAATTATATTTTGAAAACATTAAAGTTATTCAATTACTCCAATTTTCAAAATTCATCCAAGTCCAAAATTTGCACTTTATCGTCTCAAAACCCCAGGGTTACTCCAAAACTCGCTAAGGCATTTGAATACTCGGATCTAGGAAAATTGCCAAGGTTTGCTCAAAAAAAATTGGGGGTCTCCAAATTCTTTGGGGCGATGGTGTGAAATCCTCACAACACAATCCAGTGGTCGTTGGTGGTTACAATTGAATTCAACCACCAGCGATGGTTGGAGTCTTAAATGTAGATGCGATTACATAAGAGCAACATAAATACATATACACATAATATGAATTAAGTCTCTGTCGCTCCTACCGAAATTCAACACTCCCTCTTAGCAAGAGAGAGACTTCCGGAGAGGTTCACCTGGACAAATGCACTTAGCTGCAATGAAACAACATCAGTATATAACCTCAATGAACTTTGAAGATTAGTTATCATTAACCAAAGAACTTCACCATAGCTCATCCCAGAGGGTGAAAGAAAGATAATGACAAAACATTCATCATAGCATAAAATCACAACAAAATGTTAAACATGATCATTCAAAGATCAAAACAAAATTTTAGAGTTCACATAAGTGACTCCCACCATGGCTGCTTCCAGAGGATGGGTCAAGGACTTTCACCTCAAACTTCTCCCTGAGAAGAATGTATTATCACCTTGCCTACTTGTAGAGGGTGACTCCACCATACCTACTCATAGAGGGTGGATCAAGGGCTTTCACCTCAGACTTCTCCCAGAGAAGAATGCATTAACCACCTTGCCTATACGCAGAGGGTGGGTCAAGGGCTTTCACCTCAAACTTCTCCCAAAGAAGAATGCATATAAGAAATGGAGCACTCCGCCTGAGGTGCCTTCTCAGCGAGAGCTTCATTTTCCACTAAACCAAGCTGTTCTCGAAAGTAACAAAACTTCACCCTTGGAAGTGGCTTGGTGAGGATGTCCGCAGTTTGTTCTTCAGTAGGAATGTATTTCAGTTCAACTGCGTTTCTTTGTACCATGTCTCTCAAGTTGTGAAATTTGATTTTCACATGTTTGGACCTGTCATGGAATACTGGATTGACTGAAAGCCTTATGCAGCTTTGGTTATCACACATGATAACAGAAGGCTCAAAAGGCTGTCCAAACAATCCTCCAAGCAATTTGCGAAGCCATACGACTTCTTTGGCAGCCATAAATGCTGCCACATATTCTGCCTCAGCTGTGCCTTGAGCCACACAAGACTGTTTCCTGCTGCTCCAGGAAATCACAGCAGAACCAAGGTTGAAACAGCTACTTGAAGTGCTCTTCTTATCATATACACAACTTGCTTAATCCGAATCTGAGAATCCCTGCAACTTCAGCTTGGTGCAAGAAGAATACTTAAGTCCATATCCAATGGTGCCACGAACATACCTCAATACATGTTTGGCTGCCATATGATGAATGTGTCTTGGCTCAGACATGAACTTAATGTATTGACAGCGAAACATATGTCAGGTCTTGTGTTGACCAAGTACATTAAGGAACCAATGAGTTGACTATACATGGAAGGATCAACCAAATCTGAATTAATTGAATCATCATGTAGCCTCTTCAGATTCACTTCCGTAGGAGTAGCCATGGATTTACAGTCCAACATACCAAACATTTTCAGAATATCAATAGCATATTTCCCTTGACTTAGGATGATGCTATTTGAGTTCTGCTATACTTCAAAGCCAAGGAAATAGTGCAGCATGCCAAGATCCTTCATCTCAAATTCTAAAGTTAACTCCTTACATGTGATGATGAGATCATCATTGCCTGTGAGGAACAAATCATCTACATATAGAACCAATATCAGAATTTTATCATCCTGAAGCTTTAAGTATAGATTAGGATCAACAACATTCTTTTGAAAGCCGAAATCCAAGAGATATTTATCTATTCTCTCATACCAAACACGAGATGCTTGTTTGAGTCCATACAAGGCTCTTTTCAACTTACACACATGAGATGCTCTGTCATGGATGATGAAACCCTCTGGTTGTTCCAAGTAGACCTCTTCTTCAATGACTCCATTCAGGAACATTGTTTTCACATCCATCTGGTGGAGTTTTCAGCCATTAATTGCAACTATGACAATGATGGTTTTGATGGAGGTGTAGCGAGCCACTGGTTCGAATGTCTCATCATAGTCAACACCTTCTTTTTGGGAAAAGCCTCTAGCTATAAATCGTGCCTTGTATTTGTCTATGCTCCCATCAGCTACATGTTTAATCTTTTATAACCATTTAGATGAGACAACTGATTTGTCTTGAGGCCTAGGGACAATGTCCCATACATCATTCTGTATTATGGATTTGTATTCCTCCACTATAGCATCTCTCCATACTTGATGTTTGGAGGCCTCCTCAACATTAGGAGGTTCAGAAGAAATAATGTGACTCATCAATTCAACATAACCAGCAAACTTGTGAGGCCGTTTGCTTTCTTTGAAAGTCCCTTGGGGGGCTGCGAAAGGTGTAGCTTCTTCCACAATGTTTCTAGCCCACAAAGGTCTCTTCTTATTGGTGGAAGAAGAGTGGGGACCTGTGGCATCAACTGGAAGAGGAGCAGGATCAACAAGGTCTTCACACTCCCTCTCAATCTTTGATGGAGAGTTCAGATCAGCCATGGTCGAATCTTGAGGGAGTTCAAGATCTTCCTCATTAACCATAATGTCAGATTCCTTGGGAAGATTGCAAGCCACGTCTTCATCAAAGATGACATCTCTATTGATCCCAATCTGCCTTTGACCAGGCACATAAATTCTGAAAGCTTTAGAAGAGTCACTATAGCCAACAAAGAATCCTTTCTTGCCTGAAGGTTCCAATTTGGATATATTCTCTTTTGGGATGTGAATCACTGCTGGGCAGCCAAAAATTCTGAGGAAGCTAACATCTGGCTTTGATCCTGAGAAGGCCTGTTTAGGAGACATGTTACCAAGAATCTGATGAGGGCTGCGATTCTGAATAAAAAAAGCTATGCTGCAAGCTTCAGCCCATAAGAACATAGGAACATTTTGATCATGGATCATTGCTTTCGTTGCTTCAACAATGGTCCTGTTCTTCCTTTCAGCCACACCATTTTGTTGAGGGTTATAGGGAACGCAAAGCTCCCTCTTAATCCCAACATCAACACAAATTATGAAAGACTTTGGATACAAATTCTCCACCGTTATCAAATCTCAAAGTTTTGATCCTTTTCTCAGTGGAATTTTCAACCAATGCCTTGAATGTTTTGAAACGAGACAGCACTTCATCTGATTCTTTTGACTTAAGAAAGTAGATCCAACACTTGCGAGAGAAATCATCAATAAAAGTAATGTAATACCAGAAACTGCTAAGTGATGCAACAGACATGGGGCCACACAAATCTGAATGAATTAAATCTAAAATACCTTGAGCTCTAGATTCATTGTTATGAAATGTACTCTTAGTATTCTTACCTAGAGCGCATCCCTTGCATATGCCTTCATGATCCTTCTTCAGCTTAGGAAGACCAATGACAGCCTTGTCCATGGACACCAAGGTTCTGAAATCTAAGTGTCCAAATCTCTTGTGCCAAAGAATGTTTGGATTTGAGGAACAAAGAGAAAGAGCTTGAATAGGGCGGGCTGAAAGTCTGTAGAGGCTGCCATGACGAACTCCAATCTCACGAGCTGAAAGTAAATTAGAATTTTTCTTCCAAGCCAGGACCTTGCCATCAATGAAGGATACATGATATCCTTTGTCTTCAAGAGCTGAAATGGAAATCAGGTTTCTCTTGATGCCGAGAACAAAGAGAACATCACTAAGGTGAAGAGGAATGCTTGAATCAAGTTGGAAGGAAGTGGAACCAGCCCCTTTCACTGAATAACTGCGTCATCTCCAATGATCACTTGAAGGTGAGAATCCTTTTTACTAAGGTTGAAAAGGTGATCACGGTAACCGGTAATGTGACGTGAAGCTCCGCTATCAATCAGCCATGTGTTGTTGGTAGGAATGTTGTTGGATAAGGCAGAGATGAAACTAAAACCCTTAGGTTCATCACATGATTCTCTCTTGGGAGAAGAGACTTCAACACGTGCAGTAGAAGCTTGAGGCTTTGGCCTTAAGGTGCAATCCCTAGCATAGTGGCCGAATTTGTTGCATCTGAAGCATTGAACTTTTGATATATCAACCTTCTTTCTTTTGTGGGAAGAATCTGGATGAGAGTTGTTGTTCCTAGATCACTTGAAGTATGGTTTCTTTCATCTTCCTTTAGAGGTGTGGGCTGCCAGCACTTGATCATCTTCATGATGACTTTTGCGACCATTACCTCTAGCCTCAAGTCTGCATTCTTCTTGGATGCAGTCAACTCTCAATCTATCAAATTTAGGGAGATCGTCAAGTCCACTGATGCCTTGAATAAACGATTCCCAAGAGTGACGAAGACCATTCATAGCAAGCATAACTAAGTCTTTGTCTTGGATGGAGTCACCAATGGTACTTAGCTGGTCCCTGAATTCTGTGATTTTCATGAAGTAGGATATGACAGATTCTCCTCGAGACATCTTGATGTGAAGGATTTGACGTCTCAAGGCCAATGCTCTGCTTGTATTATTAAACTCATAAAGATCTTTCAAGGTTTGAAACATCTCACTTGTTGTTGACAATTTGGAAATGATGGGGACTAGATGATCCTTCACAGAATCAATGAGAAATTTCTTTGCCATAATTCTGCTCTTTTTCCACAGTGCTTTCTCAGCATCATCAGAAGGTTCTTCCGGGTCAGAATTTATGTAAGCAAGAAGATCACTTTCCTCAAGTGCGGTCAGGATTCTAAACTTCCAGGAGGAGAAGTTGGAAGAACTGTCAAGTTTTTCCTTGACCTTTAAACCGTTGACCATGATGGAGCGAGGAGGAAGAAGAAATGTAAGAGAGGATTTCTTGTCTTTCTGATTCTAGATCGAAATGCTTAGACCCGCTCTGATACCATGTTAAAATCTGAACCAGAAAGATGCACAAAACAGAATCCAAATAACACACTCCGATTACCCTGGGAAAAACCCTCTTGGCAGAGGCAAACAACCCAACCCACAAAAACAGTACTCCTTTATTGATATGCAAATCGTGAAATACAAAGCATGATGACTTCCGTATGGATGATAAACAATAACACAAAATATCTCAGAGAGATAATCCACACGAGAAGATACAGTTCATGAGTTGAACATATATGAGTAAAACCGATTCACTGATAGAGCATACATGCAGATATAAAGGTCACTGTGATCGCACTTGAGCCTGGTGAAGGTCATGAGAGAAGACACGTCCAAGTTGTGAGCTTAATACAAAGGCAGCTCACACATGCGAGAGCACACACGCAATGAGACCGTCGTAACTTCAAGTGCCGTGAGCACGCACAGGATGTACACATAGTAATCACAATAAAGTATCACACAAAGTCCTGACGTCCAAGGAATCACACCTCTCTCACTTACTCTTCGCGTTTTCTACTTCGCTGTGATACAACAGATTGGAAGAAGCCGTATGTGAGAGCTAAGGTAATCGGGGAGTCATGCGTCAAGTGAGGTGATGCTTCACCTTGCTTGGCGTTACAGCCAGCAAGGCAAAGCGTCACCACTGCACAAAGCGTCACCACTGTGACCGTTACCAAAGAAGGAGAGGGCCCGTGCTAAGGAACGTCTGCTAGGAGAGAGGCACGAAGCAACACACCGTGGAGGTAATGAATTGTGTAATGGTTATGAGCCACTGCGAAGATAGAGCAATCCGGTAGTCATTGGTGGTTACAACCGAATTCAACCACCAGTGACGGTTGGAGTCTTAAATGTAGATGCGATTACACAAGAGCAACATAAATACATATACACATAATATGAATTAAGTCTCTGTTGCTGCTACCGAAATTCAACAGAAACAAATTAAGTCTAGATATATTTAGACACAAAGTGGGTGCAAAATCGCATTCTCATGAGGAATGCTGATGGCGTGAAGCAAAATACTAAATAGTTTTTGTAAAACTAAAAGTAAATACATCATTACAAATTTACAGTTACATCTTCCTCTTCCCTACTATAGTAAAAACTAAGGGAGAGGTACAACTAGAGGGTCTAGTCCTAGAAGCTTACACTGGGTGTGACTCTGTTGTTATATGGAGCCTAATCAAACTCAAAGGATAATTTTTCCCCACTTCTATTGGCGCAGTTTCCCCCTAGATTTCTTCAACGTGTTTTGAGGGCAGCACTCCCAAGATGGGGACAAGGGGCCGAGTTTTTCTATCGGACTCGCTGAGTCAACATTTCGCTTCTAACCGATTACAATCAGCTAGCAAGTGCTTGGAAGCCATGTAAGCCCACTTTCGTCCTCTACACTTAAGCCAAATCGTTGCAATTAGAAAATGGTGGGGAAAAATGCTGTTTTTTTCCTCTTTAAGGCATAGGAAAGACGCGGACGAGTTCTTTTCAAAAACTCGACGAGTTTCTATGAAAAACTCGACGAGTTTTTCTTGCAAGTTTTTCTGGGTTTTACTCGCCGACCAATAAAACTCGGCGATTAATCAACTTTCAACGATTACCTGGTGTGTGTTCCATCTTTGGTTCATTATTATGTCATGTTTAGCTACTTATTTCGATTCTTGGTAGAAACATTAACATGGTATCAGAGCAAGGTTTAAGCTAGCATCTCATGCACAGAGAGAAGAGTCAATGGTGCATTTGGGAGATAAGATATAACTGTAATCTGGAGCCAGCGTGGATTGTTATTTGATTAAGGAATAATCTCGAGCTGTCGTCACTTCAAATGGGAGATAATGGAGACAACATAGAGATTGTAATTCATCCTTTATTGCCAACATTCTCCATTTTAAGCGGATGAATGCATTGAAGTTGTTGAAAATCTCGCGTGTTTATCAAGAGACTTTTGCGTGTATGAAGTTAAGTGATTCCAGAGTCCTCTGTATTGAAGGCGAAGATAACCGCACTATGGATTTGAAGAGTCATATGTTCAAAATGAAACAACTATCAGTTACATTTTTCAACCTTTTACTCATTTATGATTATTGGTGAGTATTTTGAAAGGTCTTCTTCATGCTGCGTATTGAGGATGTGACAAGACCGGTGCTTTGTATATTCGTGGCAGAGGTATAGCGTCTTGATGATTTTGTTGTGTGTTATGTTCAGCGTGTGATGTATTTCTGAGTTAAAATATTTTTCGTGGTTGTCATATTTTCTGAGTTGATCTTTTAGAGATTTTTGGTATTGTATTCGTGGAGTTTTTGTGATTATCGGCAAGTTTTTTTGTATTGGAGAATCTTGTTGAAGAGTTCGAGTATATCACTATTTATTGTATTGCCATAGAGTTTTGAGTGCATGATCTGAGTATCATTTGTTTCATCGTATATATTGTGGATATTCAAAATGGTATAATGGGGATTCGGATGAAGGTTGCACTTGCTCTTGGAGTGGTCATTCTGTGTATTGGTGTTGGAACCACGATGATGCATTTTTTTGTAAAATTTAGGGTGGACTGATTCTTTTTACCTTTCGGTGATGTCAGTGATCGTTGCTGGGTATGGAGATCATGTTTTTAAGACATTGTCGGGACGGTTGTTTGTTCATCTATTTGGCTTCTTGAGAGCACTCTTGTTGTTACCTGTGTTTTTTTCTACTTTGCAGAGGTGAGGATCGATAAGAGATACTGCTTGATTGCAAAATTGGTGCTTCAGTATTGATTTTGAGACATTTGTTTTGTATTCTTTGCTATTGTGAAAGGCAAAACTGGGAAGAGTTCTTGCTGAGACAAGCTTCTATATTATCTTGGCTCTTTTCTTTTATGCCGTGTATTATGCAGAACAAGGAATTGTTGTTGGCATTAGAATCAAATCCAACACCTTTTTGTATTTGAGAACAAAGCTGTGTAGCGTTTGGGTTGATTCTGACAGATTTGCTCATTGATTCTGACAGAGGTGTTTGGAGTGTCCATCCCTGAGGGTATTCTTCTCTAGCATATGAGGTTCGGTGATTTGTGATCAATTTCTTCTAGAGGAGGTAATAAGATTTAGTGGGAGCTTGAGTGGTAGAGGGAGAATGCTATATCCTTCGTAGAGGATAAGCAATCTTGTGAAGTAGTATAGCTTCCAAAGTTCTTTGTTTGGTCTTACATTGGAGACAATTGTAACTTATTGTGATAATCAAGTAGTGTGAATGCTGTCCTTACTAAGAGGGAGTCTTTGTTGAGAGAGAGTCTCAACTTCAATGATTCTTTTACATGTTGTCAATGAGTTCTTTTCTGTGAGGGAGAAGTTTGTGGTGCAATCCCTTGTTAATGAGTTCTTCTCCGTGAGGGAGAAGTTCGAGGTGCAACCCCTTCTTAATGAGTTCTTTGTGAGGGAGAAGTTCGAGGTGCAATCCGTTGTTAATGAGTTCTTCTCCGTGAGGGAGAAGTTTGAGGTGCAATCTCTTGTTAATGCATTCTTCTTTGCGAAAGAAGTTTGAGGTGCAAACCCTTGTTAAAGCATTATTCTTTGCAAAAGAAGTTTGAGGTGCAAGCCCTTGGTAATGCATTCGTCTCTGCAAGAGAAGTTTGAGGTGAAAGCCCTTGTTCTACCCTCTAGGAGTAGCCATGGTGGATGTCATGTGAGAGACTCCATGACTTAGTTTTCTATTCTTTCACCCTCTGGTAGTAGCCATGGTGAATGTCATTCTGAGATGACAATATTATGTTGAGAAAATCTATGATGAGATTTTGTTATTAACACTTTTTGGTTGCAACTTCTTATACTTGTCATGTTAAGAGATGGCAAGACATATGAATGATCTCTCACTTACTAGGAGGGAGTGTTAGTGCTTTGTAGCTGCGTGAGAGATCATTCTCACTTTTGATGATCAACATCTACTTTCTTGTTGTATTTACCCTATGTATTCTCGAGCTTAAGTGCAGCATTTGAGTATGGTTTTAATTAATATGAAGACACCGTTCGCTTAGTATATGTAAAGATCCCGCGTGGAGATGAGAAGAGCCTTTCGGTTGTGAATAGGAAGAGTCTTTCGTGTGGGAAGATGGAGAGCCTTCCGCATGGAATCAATCAAGTTCTTGGATGTTACAATATGTATATTATATATCTGCCGTCTACTGTTTATTCTATATTCTTTTTGGCATTCAAGTGTATTGAAGATATTGTTCTCTTGACATTAAAGGTGCTGAGCAAAGCACTCTATATGGAGTCAGTTTTTTTTATAAGCATTGTACTCAGATTATTATTCAATAAACAGGCTTTTCTTGGTGTGGCTGGGTTTTTCACCCTTATGTGGAGGGTTTTCCCAAGATAAATTGTGCCTTATTGTTCATTATTCTGTCATGTTTTGCTGCTTATTTCGATTCTTGGTGGAAACATTAACAGTCTGGACTAAATCTGTACTATCCACGAGTTCATTTATGCCCCTTGGGTTGTAACCGTACACTATATTGATTGGACTCTTGCCCACACTCCTGTTAACCGAATTATTGTAGGCAAATTTTGCCCAGGGCAACATAAAGTCCCATTGATTTCGTTTGTCACCATCGAACATCTTAGCAAATTTCCCAAACTCCGATTGACAACTTCAGTTTGACCATTAGTCTTTGGATGGTTATCTGAACTGAAATCCAACTACGTGCCTAACTTCTTCCACAATGTACGGCAAAAATGCCCAACAAACTTTGTAGAACGATACGAGATTAGGCTTTTAAGAAAACCATGTAACTGCACTATTTCTTTGAAAAACAAATTAGCAATGTGGGAAGCATCACTAGTCTTTTGACAGGGAATAAAATGAGTTATTGTAGAAAATTTATGAACTATGAAAACTAAATAATTACCTCGTTGAGTTCAAGGCAAGCCCAAAACAAAACCCATGCTAATGTGTTCCCATGGTCTCTCTGGTATCGACAGTGGCTGGTACAATCTTGTATTCTGCTTCACGCCCTTTGCATGCTGGTATATTTTGCATCCTTGTACCATCTTCTTGACTTCAACTCTCATCCCTGTCCAATAATAACTCTCATTTAGTAGAGCTATTGTCTTATCAATTCCACAATGTCCACCCAATCCACCACTATGTTTTTCTCTTATTAAATTCTCCTTCATGGAGCTCTGGGATATGCACAACTTCTTGCCTTTGAACAATAAATTCTTTTGAATGAAATATTCTAGCCATGGAGTTCGATCCACTCCTATCAGTTTTTTGCACGCCACCCATGTTTCCTTGATATCAGGATCTTGTTCATACAACTCACGCAAAGAATCGAATCCAACAACATTCACTTTCAGCTCATTCAACAACAAACTCCTACTTAGTGCATCAACAACTTTATTGGACTTGCCACTCCTATGTTTCAAAACAAAAGAATAACTTTGCAAGAATTGAATTCACTTCATATGCCTCTGATTTCACTTACCTTGTCTATTTATAAATTGCAAGGCATGATTGTCTATAAAACACAAATTCTTTTGGCAACAAGTAATGTCTCCATTTTCTGAGTGATTGCATGATTGCATAAAATTCCTAATCACACACTGATCACTTCCTCTTTGCCTCATTCAACTTTTTGCTTAAGTATGCTATGGGTCTGCCTTCTTGACTAAGAACTATTGCCATTCCACTTGCATCACAATCGACCTGGAAAATTTTTCCAATATCTGGCAGCGCCAACACTGCTGCTCCATCACTTTACTCTTTAACAATTGAAAGCTCTTCTTTACTGCAGCTGTCCACTTGAACTCTTTTCTTGTTCCCTTCATGGTTTTAGTAATGGGAACACATATCCCACTGAAATTCCTTATGAACTTCCTATAGAAGCTTGCTAACCCATGAAAACTACTGGCTGCAAACATACTCTTTGGTGATGGCCAATCAACAATAGCCTTTATCTTATCAGGATCCATTTTCAACCCTTCCTCTGAGATTACAAATCCCAAGTAAACTAACTCCTCATGAAAGTACTCTTTTTCAGATTCACTGTTACTTTTCTTCTTTTAACCTTTTTAATATGGCCCTAACATGTTCCAAATGTTCTTATTTTGTTTTACTAAAAACCAAAATATCATCAAGATATACAATAACAAACTTACCAAGGTGGGGCTTTAACACTTGGTTCGTTCTTCTCATGAATGTACTGGGTATAGTTGTCAATCCAAATGGCATGACCAGCCCCTCTTATAATCCATCCTTTGTTCTTGAACTCTTTTTTCCGCTTATCCCCTTTACGAATTTGGATTTGATGGTACCCGCTCTTCAATTCAATCTTCGTGAAGTACCTGCCTCCACTCAAAAATTCCATTAAATCATCCATCCTAGGTAATGGAAACCTATACTTGATGGTGTTCTTATTAATCGCCCTGGAATTGGTACACATTCTCCAATCACCTTCCTTCTTAGTTGCCAATACTGCAAGTATTGTGCATGGGCGGATACTTTCTCTAATCAGCCCCTTGTCCAACAATGCTTGGACTTATCCTTCTCTTCATTCTCATGAGGTGTCATCCTATACAGTGCCTTATTTGGCAAACTCGCACCTGGAATCGGATCCATACAATGATTTCTCTTATTGGCGGCAGTCTATCTAGGATTTGTTTCATCATTATTTCAGCATACTCATCAATCAACTCTTGAATTTCTAAGGGCAGCTTCTTCTACTTATCTATTGTCATGTTTTGTACTGACTAGGAAACAAAGGCATAACAAAATCTATACTTTTTTAGATCCTTCACAAATTTCTTCCCTGAGATCATACATACTCTGGAAGTCCCCTCTACATCTTCCTTATCCTTCATTGGATTCAAAACAAATTCTTGACCATCCTTCTTGATGGTGTAAGTGTTATCCTTTCCATCATGAACAACTTGTTTTTCATACTGCCATTGTCTCCCTAGCAAGATGTGACATTCATCCTTGTAATTTCCAATTTGAAAATTAACTAGGCATTGCCGCTCACCACCAATTGATGCTCCTTTTGAAACCATAAAACCTTGTGTGGGCTAGGGTGTTTCATCCTTTTCAGATTCAATTTTCTCACCATTTCTTCAGACACAAGATTGTTTGTATTGCCACTATTGACAATAACTTTACAACATTTACCACCAGACTCTCATCTAGTTTTGAATAAATTCCTTCTCTGAATTGGTTCAGGTTCTACCTTGTCCAGTTTTAGCAAAATCCTTACCAACATTAAGGATTCTCTATTCTTTGGCTCCTCTCCATGTTTTTAAGATTCCACGCCCTTAGCTTGGGTCACATGAACCTTGACTTCTTTTCCTATTCCTCCACCTTGAATCTACAAACATTCAAAAGATCTATGTTCGATCTCCCTGCATTGGTAGCATGTACTGAAACCTCTGCCTCTTCCTCTTCCCAAATTGCCTATTCCATGCAAATTGCCTCGACCTCCCACTTCATGAGAGGTACCGACTTCATTTTCTTTGGTAGAATTTCCACTTCCAAGATTAGTGACTTTACTACTACGAGGAGGATGAGCTGCGACGACGGATCAGTTGTGATGACGAGCTACGACCATCGACCTTTGAAGATACCAGTGACAAACTCTTCTTTTGTCCGTTTGCTTGCAACCTACGATCTTTAGCTAGGTTGTCTTCGTCGGGAGGTTGTCTTCGTCTGCTCTGTCTCTCTTTCTCCGCTTTTCGAGAGCTTCAACTTCTGTCTCCGTTTGCATCCTAAGTTTGGTTGAGTTCCATTTTCGTTTTCATTGAGTTGTGTGGGTATTATTTCTGTAACCTCCTCGAGGACTGTCTCTGTCATCAACCTTGGCCACGAAGGGATTATGGTATGTTTTTGGTTGTTGGATGTTCATTTTTTACCTTTGCGTCTTCCCATGTCGGGTTTCTCTAGTCTCTGTTGTCCGCGGCAACAAACTCTCTTATGGTTTGGTTATTTCGGGTTGGATTTGTGGCATTTGCTCCGTATTCCTATTCGCACAGGTTACAAGCTCCATATTTTAGCTCACGTTGACTAATACATTGTTCCTAGCATTTACAAGCTGCCTCCATAGTTTGCTTGGTTTCCACAACTCTCAACTCATGTGAGGATTTGTGCGTGTTGTTATTGGCATGTTGTTGCTGTTATTAGCAAGGCCCAAGATTGTTGTCTTTTGAGTTTCGAACTCCTCACTGCTTAGTTGGCTCAGCTTGGTTCTCCCCCTTGTTCACGATGGATCCTTTGGAGGCTCTTACTCCTGGTCATACATATCAGAGGAAAACAACAACAGTTACAACTCATACAAAACTGCTTGAACGGGTTAATAAGTTTGAGGTAGAGATTTTATTGCTGAAAATTATTCATAAGACATTAATAGAGTTGTTGGAGAGGGTTTGCGATTTGGAGACAGAAAATAAACTATTGAAAGTTTCGGTAGAGGATGTCTCCAGCAAGCTCTCCACCGTCACAGCAGAAAATGGTGATCTCCGACACCTCATAGAGCAGGGGGCTGTTAAACCTATCCTTACCGAGCTATAATTCAAGCAATCCGAACTTGAAAACAAGCAAGACTCACTTAAATCAGAAAAAGAGAAACAACTAAAATTGTGGGCATTAGTCTGCAATAGTGGGGATACTCCTCTTGTTGGGGTGAGGGATTAGTTCACTCCAAACTGGTAGAAGAAAGAGTAAGGAGAACAAGTGAACTCAATCTGAAGGTTTGTGGCCTCCCGCCCATCACTACTGACCCTTTGGATGTTGCATACGCATTTCTTTTTGACCAAATTGAGCTTCCAGACATATCCCTTGATAGGGCTTGGGTTGGATATGATTCCACCCTGTTCCTACGATTCCACAATCCCTTGGGCGTGCTCAAAGCACGTAGGAAACTCTTCCCTCTACCATTGAAGATTTTTCTCAAGGATCTTACTAGATCCTAGGTCACAAAACTTAAATAGGCTAGAGCTCTTGTGGCTGCTACACGATGGGACGACAAGGACAAGTGGGCCGTGATTAGGAATCTTAGGGAAGTGATTAGAGACAGTCGTCCCCTTGGCTGGGAGACCAAACCTGTGGCGACGACTGCTAAATGATGCTCTAAGCGTCGAGATGTGGGGGGTGTTTCAGCGATTCGGACTTTACAAGTTGAATGTTGGAACTGCAATGGTTCAGTTTGGTCCTCTCCTGGTCTTCTTTAGGATGCTTTGGATTTCTTGGATTTGTTGTTCCTCACTAAGACTCAAGAGAGCCCCGGTTTGACCTCTTCCCACATTTGCTTATTTTCACTGGATGTCATCTTTCAGGAATGAGACTAGGTGGTGGGGTCCTCAGTTTGGGAGGGGTTGCTTGCCTTGTTAGTGACCAACTCCGTGGTTTGGTTTATGTTGTCCTATTAGATACCTCTGCTAGATTCACGTGGGTTTGGTTATGTCACACTGTTGCACGTGTTAGAGACATCTTTTTTGGGGTTTGCTCATTTCCTTCGGTGTCCTCCTTTGCTATCCACAATGGCTCTGACAAAAACTCCTTCTCTGACCTTTATGACAACATCACCCAGTTCTCTATAGTTAGGAAAGTTCTCCTCGAGGACTTCAATTCCAGATTCCACATACTCCTCACAACAGAACTGTTGACTCTCTATGCATTAAGGATTTGGATTTGGCTTTTATGGGGCTCCATAGGTTTTCTGAGGATGTGGATTGTCTCTTAACCAAATATGGAAGACATCCTTTGTAGCTCTGTGAGTCTTTGGACCTAGTGGTACTCAACGAATCATCTTGTTTTCCTGTATCACACTTATTTAGGTGCAGGCCTCATGGTGGCAGTGCTAGCGTGGTGGATTACACTCTTTCTCGGGAATCCTTCATTCCCTCCATTAGCTTCTTCTCCATTACCCCCTCCCTTTGACCGATCATGCTTTGTTTTATCACTCCATCTCTTGCACCCCTCACTCCTAGCCCCCTCTCCTCTCCCCTCGCGCCCCCAACCTTCCCTTCCTGCACCGCTATTCGCTTTGATGACGATTATCCCGACATCTTTAGCCACCATCTTCGACAGCTTCTCCCCCCTGATCCCATCTCAACTTTGAGGTGCGTTGCCACCAAGTTCTCTCATCTATCCTCAACCATCTAGGAAGCTGCCATGTCTTCCTTCCCTCATTTCTCCACCCCCATATCCCCCATCCCAAGCCTAAGAACACATGCCCTATGAACAAATGGTACGATGAAGACTATAAGGCCTCTCATTGGACATTGTGGTTGGCCGTCATGCTCCACCACCCTTCATACATCTCCCTTAAGACCTATCGCCATCTCCTCCACCATAAGAAGCGTCATTACATTTCCCAGCGTAGACATACCCTTCTTGCCTCCCTCCACTATTCTCCCAAATATTTTTGGCATACCCTCTTCACCCACAATACCCCCCTCCCCCCAAACTTGATCATGGTTTACTGGTTTCCCATACCTTTATGCTATATGACGTCCTCGATCAACACCCTTTCCAGATCACACCCCCCCGCCCCCGCCCATTGTCACTTTTTCTCCTATACCACTATCAAGGAGGCGGTCAGGACTATGAACTCTAGTAGGGCGACTAACGAGGAGGGCTTTCAAGCCGAGTTCTTTAAACACTACCTTATAGTTTTGAGGTTCTATTTAGCCGATCTCTTCAATCATGTTGTTTGAACGAGTTCTCCCCTTCTTCGCACCACATCATCCATCCGGTTCACAAGGAGGGTCCTACCTCGGTTCCTAGTAATTGCAGGACCATCATGGTTGGGCACACCTTCTCCAAGCTGTATGCCATGACTCTTCACATTCTTCTGTTGAGAGAGTTGGATCACCGTAACATCCATGCTAAGGGGCAAGCAGATTTCAGACCAGATTATCAAACTATGAACCACATCTTGACTCTTCGGGCATTATTGAGGAGGTGTGCGGCGTGCCATCGCTCCTTGAAGGTATATTGTTTCTTTGTGGACTTTCGTAAAACCTTTGACTTTGTCCCTAGGATGACCCTTTTTCAGAGGCTTTGGGAAATTGATATTTCAAAGACTCTTTTGGCATCTATCATGAGACTCTATAAGATGGTTTTGGGTTGTCTCAAGACACCTTCTGGGTTTTTGGACTTCATCAAGAGCACTATTGGGGTTAAGAAGGTCCGCCCCTTATCGCCTACTCTTTTCAGTATCTACGTTGACGAGCTTGAGAAGTATCTTTAGGGCCATACTCTTCCTAGGGACGGTTGCCTTTTTCACCAGGTTCTGATCTCTATTCTTCTTTTTGCCGATGATGTTCTTTTAGCCTCCTTCTGGAGGGTTTGCAGAGATAGTTGGATAGTCTTGCGTCCTTTTGTGAGCTACGACATTTGCAATTAATGTGAGGAAGACCAAGTTGATGGTCTTCAATGCACTTAAGACCTCACCTCCATTTCTTCTTCAAGAGTTTGGAGGTGGAGATCTCTTCCTCATACACATACTTGGGGGTCAAATTCTCTGGGCCCTGTTTTACCATGAGACTCGCCTTTTACGTGCAAATAAATATGGTGTATGGTTCATTGGCCCTCCTTGAGCGACAATGTTTTCGACACCATTTGCAGGATACTTTGTCCAAGATGACACTTATGTATATATTTATCGAACCTACTATTCTCTATGGTTCGGTTGTGTGGGGTCCTTTGCTAGACTCTGATTGGGTTGTAGAATGGGTTCAAATTCTCCTCCTCTGGTGCAAGAAATCCATGCTGGACAACATTATTCTTGTAGAGGTTGGGGCTCGTCCCTTTAGGCTTGAGGTCATCTTTGATTTGGTATGGTACCTTCACCACCTTCGGGGCTTTGCTGACTTGGGTTAGGGGCATCACAGATACCCCTACCTTGCCTACTACTCTTCAAAGACTATCGCTACTTCTGTTGTTTCCTCTGGTTGGGCTCGCAGATAGTTTGTTGAGACTTCAATCCTTCTTGGGTTTATTGGGATTGAGATGGATCACCTCCCTCCCTTCCAGTATTCTCTCGATGCACCCCCCAATCTTCTTCCTCCCCACCAGGAGCTGAATAAGCGCATCAGAGATGACATTTACAGGCAGTTCATTCACACTATTCGGGTTAACTCCCAAAGGGATCTTCGCCCTAAGATGACCTTTTATGCGGAGAACTTTCTGGAGCTGAAGGACAGATTCATTATCCACCATTCCTACTTATTCCACTTTTGGCATCATTCCCTCAAGATCCCCCATGGTTCCTTCAAAGCGGGTTTGCATCGGCTCCGTTGCGAGATCGAACATCATATTGATAGAGAGCACAAGACTTCGTAGCTTTGCAACATTGGGGAGGTTGAGTCTAAGGAGCACTCTATTTTTTGTTGTCTTTTACACTACAAGATCAGAGGGAGGTTCTACTGCCTTTTCAATGAGGTGTAGTCTCTCTCCACCTTTTTTAGATATACGGACCAGAGGTGCCTTGCCCTTTATTTCTAGGAAGCCATCAGACTTCGGGACCACACACTCTAGCACTGGCATCCTACGACGCCTCCACCCTATCAGCTCATTACTTCATTCTTCATAGGGCTTCACTCAATGTGCAGTAGCCTTCGTCTTCCAAGATCACTCTGAAGCGGCCCAGGGCTTTGACTGGTCCTCTTGGTTATCCTTCACTTTGGAAGTTCTTCACGGTTGTTCGGAACCCTTAATTGGGTTCAAGAGGGTTTCTTTTTCTTTGGACCTCTCTCTTTGTTTTTATTTATGTTGTTGCTTTCTTCTTAGGGCACCGTTTGGTGTCCTTGTTGCAAGCTGGACCCCTTTTGTTGCTCTTGGCAGTCCCTTTGACCCTTTGTGGTCTTTAGTTGGACATTAGAAAATTATCTTATCTTATCTACCACATGCATTTCTGCCTCTGCCCCTGTTACTACTTTGTTGCTTCCCGTTCAACTTCTCTTCAGCCTTCAAAGCACATTGATAGGCCTCTTCTACGCTCTACAGTCTGAGAAAACTAATATCATCTTGAATGGAGATATGCAGACCATTCAAGTATCTAGACACTTGTTCTATTTCATCTTCAGCATGGCCCGCTTGTCTGCTCAGTCTATAGAATTCTTTTGTTTATTCTCTCACACTTGCTTCTCTTTCTCTTAAATTCTACAACTTCCTGAATAGACTTATGTGCTAGTCTGCAGGCAAAAACTTTTCTTTCAATTTAGTCACCATCCTATCCCATGACCTTATTTTCTCCTTTCCTCTTCACTATCTTTCAGTCTGCAAATGATCCCACCACAGGGATGCATCCCTTTCAATTTTGTATATGCATATTTCACCTTCCTATCCTCCTCTATGCCTTCAAAATCAAAGTTCTCCAGTTCGGAGATCCAATCCAATAATTCATTTGAATTCAAATTACCACTATAATTCGGAGGGTCAAAACAGGGTCTGGCATTGACTCTAGTTATGGCTCGAATGAACCTTTCTTCTCGTTGTTCGATCCTAGGCTGAGCATCTCCTTCTGGCACCTCAACCTCTTCTTCATCTTCACTAACATCCTCAACATGAACACCTCTATACTGTGTTATGTCAACAGCTTCAAGCCTAGCCATCATTCCTCTCAACATCTCCATTATTGTGGGGTCTACTTCTTTGTGTGTCCCTCTTCCTCTACCACATCCTCTTTGTGCCATTATAAGCAAGTTCTCTGCAGCTACAAGTCTTCTCCCTTTTTCCCCTTAACCCACAACAAAATCCCTTTTTAGAACTTCGTATCTCATGACACTTTCAATTCACAACATGCTCTGATACCACTCAGAGCAGTTGTGCCCTAGGATAAGCCCAAACATACAGCAATATTCACAACCAACAAATTACTTAATGTGAGCCAGACACAAAAAAGGTTCCTTTTATTTCATAATTGGGATCCAATTACAATAGCATCAGACAAAGCTCAACCTATTACAGAATAGCAATTCACTTCCCTCCAAGGACCAACAGTAATTGCAACAAATTCTTGACCTCTCAGATTCTCTTCTCTGTTCTTTGTAGCTTTTCTCTCACAGCCATCTTCACCCCTTTCTCTGTTAATATTATGGCCTTTTTGGCTAAGATCAATTAGGACAAGCAAGTTGATAATAATAAATTATGAGTATAAATATTTATTATAAATATAATAAATTACTTGGGAGGGCCCAAGTCGGCCACCTTGAGGTGGAAGAGTTTATTTAATGATGCTCATATATATTGGAGTTTTTGATGAAGGACAATCATATAAAAAACATAACATGTGAATGTCCTCTTCATCAATGCTTGGAGCGAGTTAATGAGCGATTTAGTTCAGCATTATGGAGCGAAGCAAACCAGCATTTACTGACCGGTCTACACCAGCATTGGTGACAATAATCATCCGCACTAATGGCGAATTAGTTCTGCCCTTATAGTGCAAATAAGGCTTGAAATCTGGGCGATTTGTCTATTGATGAGGTGCAAATCTAGGGCAGATCTGGTGCAGATCTATACATCAGCGAACTATGGCAGACCTAGCACTTGGAATTGGATCAGATTCATGATCAAGATCGATCAGCATATTAAAGGCTTGTTTTGATACACATTCAAGTTACTATAAAGATTGAATGTGACACATAACAAGGGCTGGGCGTGATAGTAGAGCTGGGGCTGATTGTGGGCAAGAATTCCATACTTCATCAAGTCAACATTGAAGGACAAACCTGTCTCATAGTGCTGATTGATGACATCTCGGATCTGAGTCAAAAAAAAGCCCTAGGTGGGCTAACTCGGGTCACATCTAGAGGGAGTTGAAGGCTCAGTTTTGAAGTCTCCCAAGTCTGATTTCAGAGATACTATCCGGGTACTATCTCTCCTTTGTGATTATTTATTATATCCTATGTCTTAGTATTTGAAAGAGCTCTATAGATTGTATATTCTTTTCTATAATCTGAAAATACTAACATTCTCCCCCTTCCAACTATTTAATACTCATCTTTTATATGGGAAGGAGATAGTTCTAAGTTAACCATAAACTGTCCCGATGGAAGCCTAACCGTCAAACAAAAACCAAGAAACCTTATTGAGAAGGCAAAGACCATCGGCGAAAATCCCAAAATGTCTCCTTGATCCCCAATGGATGAGCTATCGGATGTCAAGGAGAGACATTCTAAGTCTTCCATCTCTGATGGAGGATCATCGGTTGTCAGGGTGAGACTTCCCAAGCCTCTTTGATCTCCAATGAAGAACCATCGGTCATCGGGAAGAGACTTTCCAAGCCTCTTCGATCTTTGATGATACTGGGCCAATGAAGGCAACCTCAGATTGAGGAGGACATTTCAAGTCTTGCCGATCTGTTGCAGATACAAGACAGAGATCGGAATCACACTCGGATGACACTCCAAACTGGACCAAACCAACTGCAACTAAATGACAATCAAACAAAACTCCACCAAAAGAAATGGACATATATATAATTGATGCGGATAGCTCATACGCCCGAGATGCTCTTGCATCACACTGATAAGCATAAATTCTAGTGCATGCTTATTTATATGGCATGGACTTATGTGATACTGATATCACTTGCCAAATATGATTAATACTTTTATGCAATGCACTCTTGTTTTCTTCATTATGCATACTCTAAACTTTGGACCTGATGAACCACATCACATAATTGCTGTGTGTTCCTTTAATCTCATAATAGTTTAATTAAAGAACTATAGATGATATTGCAGGTTTGGCTTCAGATTCAGATTTGGTGGTTCAATTTTTTTAACCCAGGTTCTGACTTACTATATTTGTAACCATAATTTGCACAAGATGTGCAAAATCATATATTGAATTGACGGCAGAACTAATAATTGATAATTCAATGTTGATTGTCAAATCTAAAAATCCAAAAACAAATCAAAATTACGTTCAATTGTAATTTTTCAAAAAGATAAATATCAATGCTAGTTATCAAATTTCATTCTATTGACCTTAATGTTTCTTTCATGCCAGATGCCACTTTATCAGTTTCTCAAATGGTCATTGAGTGGCAACAATCTGTTGCCCCATAAAATAGTATCAATATGTCAAGCTAAAGGCACAATCTCATAAACACTACCATGTGAAAACAAAAACCTTTATGTGCATGGTAACAAGGTGTCATTCACATAGATGATTGAGAAGTACTCAACTTTTTGTTTTGTAAATTAATTCTCATAAGGATATATTACAGGAATCATTTAGAAGAAATTTCATGTTTGCTCTCATTTATTTAATTTGTTCTGTCTTGATATCATGTTTTATTTTGTAAGTAGTAATCCAACCTTGCAATGTCCTTCACTATGCTTTTTTGGATCTTATGCATAGATTGTGTAATCCATTTTCTCGTTCTTGACGTGCTTACTGTGGACCATTTCTTTATGGATCTGTTTCAGCATCTGTTGTCATTGAGGAGTTTGGCCATGAAGAAGAATTTGGATCATTATGTATTAGTACATTCCAGAGATTTACAGCTGCAGAGTCAATTTCAGCATTGAATTCCTCTTATGTTTGTGATCAAGAGCCTGATCTAGTTGAGGCATATACAAGCTTTACATCAACATTTGTCCGATGCTGCCCTAAGGTTTTTTCCAAACTTGTTAATTAATATGGTTTGTAATTTGTGGCCTCTCTTTCAATAGTAATACAGCTATATTTAACTAGATCCAAATATTTTATTTTAGCATCACAAGAAATTTAAATATAACTTCTCGCAACCTTCAACTCATTGGCAGGAGGTGGTGGCAGCAGCTGAACCATTGGTTGAAGGTTCTATCCAAAAAGCAGCCATATGCTGCACTGCCATGCATCGTGGAGCATCCCTCTCAGCCATGTCCTATATGTCTTGTAAGCATAGTTACATTTACAATGTGCATATTCTTGATTGAATGTTTGCTTGTAAAAGATTTAGTCTACTGACTGTTACAGTGATTAAAGAGAAATTAGAATGACAATCTGTTCGGCACTAGATTTATATGCAAAAAAAAATTAAGGTTTGGTTTAAAATAGAATTCAAATACTTTTGGGTGACTAATTATTGTCAAGGGGACTTGAAGTCACATCAACATGTAAGGCAAAGGCGGTTAATGACTGATAAAGCATCTCCCCAAGCTAATACATTTGTAAGTTAAAAATCATACTGCAAACCAAGAGATTAGAATACTATACTGCTAGTTAGTGGGGATAGAGATTGAGATGTGTGCGTCTTGGGAAGAGATCCCAAGTGATGTCTGACAATGGTTCCAAAACCAAACAGCTTCTTTCTGACTGGTCAAACTGGGTTATCATTGAGTAAAATGATTCCATGTAATGATTGTTTGAGAATGAGATAAGGACATGAAATTTAGAGATAAATTTTAATACAAAAGTTCTTGTATTGAAACAGCCTCCAAGCCCAAAACATGGACCCACATGAGTTGTGAAGCTGCACTTTTATTTAAGCTGATCAATTTAGTATACCCATCATATAAAATCGCAGAGGTAATGTGGTGGCCTGATGAATGGTTCTGGGCAGTGGACTAAAGAGGGGAAACAAACAAAATAAAGACACATGAAGCTAACAACAAGTGCCTTTTCTTCCTTTCTCTTCTAGAATTCAGAAACAACATATTTCTTTAGGAAAACATTTTTGTGGTTGTTCATTGCTGGTCAGTCATAACTTCAATTAGATATTGTAAAATTTAAACAAAGGGGAGAAACAAAAGTATTAACAAGACAAGGAAAGTTAGGAAGACAAGAAATCCTCTGCTCAAAATGACACTTTTTCATATCAAGGGAAAACCAAGATGGAAAAAGTGATATTTACCTTTTGCAAGAGATCAAGACATGATGAGAAATAATTTATGCAGAAACAAATTTGTCATCTAATGTATCTTCTTGAGCAACATGGCATTTCGGAATTGAGCATAGAGTCTTCATCAAGCAAAATAAAGACACATGAGGCTAACAACAAGTGCCTTTTCTTCCTTTCCTCTCTTCTAGAATGCAGAAACAACATATTTCTTTAGGAAAACATTTTTCTGGTTGTTCATTGCTGGTCAATCATAACTTCAATTAGATATTGTAAAATTTAAACAAAGGGGAGAAACAAAAGTATTAACAAGACAAGGAAAGTAAGGAAGACAAGAAATCCTCTGCTCAAAATGACACTTTTTCATATCAAGGGAAAACCAAGATGGAAAAAGTGATATTTACCTTTTGCAAGAGATCAAGACGTGATGAGAAATAATTTATGCAGAAACAAATTTGTCATCTAACGTATCTTCTTGAGCAACATGGCATTTCGGAATTGAGCATAGAGTATTCATCAAGTTCAGAATCTTCTAAGGCAATGGGTAAAACTAAGGGTCACACACTCACAACTTTCAGTATGGATTGTTCACCTCCACTATCACTTGTTGCATCAGAATTCAAAGAATCTTCATTGAGAGCATCCATAGGTTCTTTCCAACAAGGCATCACATGGAGCATTTGAGTGTCTACAATGAGGGGAACATTCATGCATATTTTGTATCATCTCTCTTTTTTAGGGTAGTTTTTTCCCATAGGGTTTTCTACCTTTCTCCACTTTATGGGAGACTTGCATTGTACATGAGTACCTAACATGGCTAGTAGTCGGGACTCATCATCATCTTTGTATTTCCTAAGTTGCACTTAAGGGGGGGTGTTGGTGTAAATAGTATTGTTTCATAACTAGTTAGTAGTTGACTACTTCCTCTAATGGCCTATTCACATTAGCTTAAGTTTACTTAGAGGATATTTAGAGATTTGTCTCACCTCATGTGGTTGTGACGTGTACACACCTAGTGAGACACCTCTTGCATACACTTATGCCACTTGCCTATACACTTGTCAAGTTTACTCATAGGTGTCCCACATATGGAGAGGTAGTTAGTGGTCATTAACTAAATTGCTTTTCATCTATTTGCATACTATGTTTGGTTAACTATTGCAGAGCATACTATTGGTTGACTCTTGCAGCTCAACCAAGTGTCGTCACTTGTCCAATTGATCTTGGTCTCAACAATCCCCATTAACCCATCTGAACACACGAGTGACATCAAAATACTCCTCTGCTTTTGCTGACACCAACCCAAAAAAGCCAGGACCAGCTACACTACAAGAGAACATGAAAAGTGGGGACATTACATTTTCCTTTCATTTCACTTTACAAGATAACATGAAATTACGCCAAATTGATCAACCCCTTTTGAGCTCCATAAATAAAATTTACAAGAAACACTTAATGTCCCTATTCTTGGCGTCACTTTTGGAGGCACAATAATAACCTTTTGAAATTTTAAAACCCCTCCTTGCCTTGGTGTCACATTTGAAGTCTAACTTGCTTTTGTAAAACAACTTGAAGTGGTCCACTCTAATGGGCATCAAAATAGGGGAACGCCATATGAATGCATCATACTTCACTTAAGTTATAAAGTAACTTAATTAAAGGAGACTTAATTAAAATAAATCAAATATCATCTTGTCAAACTTAGAACTCACCAAGGCATTGAACTGGGAAGCATTGCATTTTGAATTGAGCAAAGATAGAAGCCATAAGTGTTAAGAATAGCCTTTACTAAAAATGGCCATACGCTAAAAATAGGAACCTTGCTAGAATACATTGAAAAAAAATCTGGCTGAACTCTGCTCTAGACGCTGAGTTCCCTAACCACATCCAATTAGCCTATGGGAACCTAGGATTGGGCTAATGGGAACTTCAAACTGACTAGGTGCAAGAAGGGGACATTGCAATTTCCTTTTCATTGCCAAGTGTTAGGCTTCGCTATGTGCAAAGCTAATTTTGTTTGGAGTAATTTCAGAAACTCTACTTCAGCTCTTCTCAAGTTGGCCAATCCTTAAGCCAAAAACAATTTTTCTAGCTTATAGGTGGTAAGACCTCTTTCCTCATATACCAATTGTGGAAGGAAAGATAGGAGAATCTTTGGGAGGTTAAACTTTTTTTGGAAGAGGCTTTAGCTAGATTTGAAGTTTGCATTTTAGAAGTTGTAATGACTTAACTTCTTCATTACTTCTTGGGATAAGAGTGTCCTACAAAAATGGAGTCTATTAAGCTTCACCCCATTCATGGAGCTTAGCAAGTTCATTTGAAGAACAAATTTGAAAAGAAAGAAAAATGGATAGCCTCACCCACAAGTTTCATAGAACTAAACATTGACGATGCTCCAAGGGCACTCCTAGTCCTTCAGGGTCTAGTGTTTTTAAGGGGCACTTTCAGTACCATAATTTAAGCAACTTTTAATACATTGGTACCAAGAAATATTAATGAGGCTAAAGCCCAAGCTCTCATAATGGAATCGCACTTGGAAACAGTTTGTGGAATCGAAAACATTGTCATTAAAGGGGATTCTATGGTCATGCTAAATCCCATAGGAAGTAGGGGCTCACCAAGTGTAATGTTCCCTTTCTAGGCAACAAGAGATAAGCAGGGGTTGACATATCATTTGAGTTCCCATAGGTCAACAGTAGGGTTAGGGGGCTCATTTTGAGGGTCATGGAGCTTTGTAGGGGCTCTGTGAGCCATTTTGGACCTTCAAACGGCAGTTCCTACTTTTTAGGGAGGTCTTTAATTTTTTTAGGAATAACTGGCAGTTGACTAGATGATCACTCAGGGGACCATGGAGAAGAGTAGGATTATTTTGAGCAGTTTCATGTGTTTGGAGAGGTTCCTATTTTTTAGGACGGATCCCTACTTTTTAGGAGAAACTGCGAGTTGGCCTGCACGACTAAGGTAGCATCAGTGCTCACAGGGTTTCAGTCAGAATTCAGTTTTGAGTCTAGACTTGCATTCTATGAATAATTCAGGCTAAGTTTGTATTGAATAAATTAATATTAAAGTGATTTTATAAGTCAATTTTTAAAGTAATAAGTTATAGTAATTTAGGGCCCCTTTCCCTGGGCATGAGGGCATAAATTGTTTAAGATAAAAGTTAATAAAATACAATTGGTGAAACCCTAAAAGTGGTCGACTTGCATTGGGAAAAAACAAAAAGTGTTTGGGAGCTGATTTTTACACATCCAGGTTATTTGTCTTCTTCAAACACTGAGGCAGATCTCTGAAAATTGCAGAGTTGCAGCAGATTCAACTAGCAAGAACGAAATCTTTTGGGGGAAATAAGTTGGACGTTCCTGCTACTTGTTTAGAAGTTTTGTAATCATTGACAAATTAGCTAAAGAGAGCAATTTGAATATTATTGGTGGAAAGATTTATACAATTTTCTGAGAAAAGGCAGAGAATTCAAATCAGAATTGCAGATTAGACCACTACATTGAGGTAGCATCAATTCCAAGCGCAACAAGCATAGACACACTTTACCAGGAAAGGCTGACGTCTCATTCTCTGGAGGAAATTCAATATTCAGATTAAGGGTTGAATAAAATTTACTGCCTAATACAGATCGGTAGCTAAGGAAGTGGAAAATTAGTGTGCTACATCTGTATCTTCAGCTAGCCGCACCTTACAGGCAAGTTATCCAATCACCACCAAGCTGTACAACATTGAATAGGGCTGGCATCAACAATTGGGGAGAAATGTACATCAGATCAGACTTAATTGGAATCTAATCTCTCAGGGTGGACCTGCATATACATTTTGGAGTGGGAGAAATTCACCAACTTGCAATGGTGGGCTGATCAAATTTATCTTCATTTGTACAGACCTGGTATGGCTGACATAATTGTGCATTTGGCTGAAAGAAAGAAAATCTGATAATTTTAGTAGTGTGTTCATAAGTTCTAGTTCATTTCTTTTCAATATCAGTAGTTCATTGCATCTTGCATCGCAAATTATTGAGAAATTTTAAAAACGCAAAAAAAAATCAGAAAAAAGGAAAACCAAAAAAAAAAATTAGCATATGTTGGTCAAAGACAAAATTAGCAAACAAATTTCTGTATTCCCATCAGAGAATCCTAATCGACAGTTTTCACCAAGCTGGAAATTGGGAACATTCGTAGACCTGCTTGGTGTGTTCTCAGAAGCTTGGACTCATATTGGGTTGGCCATTGATTTTGGAAAGCTAACAAAGTGGCAAGACTTCTGGCTAATTATAGTATCAAATTATGAGAGGACATGACTTAGGATGATTTGAAAGAAATTTGGCAATTGGAATCCTTGGAGCTATCCCAATCTTCATAGTTTCTTTTATGTTTTCAAAAAGGAAGGGCAATTGAGTTCATGACTGAATCATGTGAATTAGAAGAAATCATGTCCAAAACTAGTTGAAGTAACTATTTTGTAAACCTTGCTTTAGAATTTTTCTATAGATCCAATCAAATCATTTCTATTGAGAATGATTTGGACATTCAAATCTCAACTAAGAATGGAAAGGGCCAAGGATGTTGATTGAGGAGGATGGAATAGCATAACGAAGCAATTAATGATGATTTTCAACATTTAATTCTACTCCAGCTTGAAGCTTATGAATTTATTTCCTTTTAGTTTGCAATTGGCACTATATTTAAGTAGACTCATCTTCGTGTATGTACTTGGTGCTTGGTTCTTAGTCTCTGCAAAGGGTCTTTATAACAAAGACGGTCTATGGGTAGCCTAGGGTTTCTATATTGCTTGGATCATGGGTAGACAAGTGAATCCCAATCCACCAATGTTTTAGTCTTTCTCCAATTTTGAAATTGATGAGGAACCAATTATCCTTAATTTACTTTAAAATAAAAACATTATCATATTTCCTTCAACACTGCAAATCCATATTATAACCAATTTTGAATTTGTATAAAGCCGGAAAGCTCTCTTTCCAATTGATTGAATATTTCTTCAGCTGGAGACCTATATGAGACGAATGACCTTATGCAAAAGTTCTGTCCTAATTCATACTTTTTTTTGTCAAAAAGAAGAATTCCAGAGTCAAATTAAAATGCCCATATATCCCTTGATATTACTACAAATTATTAGTGTGACCACTTTTATGAAAGCTCACGAAGTTCTCTTTCCAACTAATTCAAGATCTCAATAGTTGGAGACCTGTCTCAGATATAGTAGTAAACAGAAAATTAATTTATCAGATATAGTAGTAAATAGCCATCCCACATTATATCTTAATAGGAGGTTTCAAACACGAACAATACTCCACGTCACAATATATAATATTCAACTAGCTATATCTCAATACGAGATTCCAAACACTTACAATACTCTTCGCATATCTTTCTTTTCCAAGCATCACAATATATAATATTCAACTCTCTGCAACTACCACTTTGTGACATGTGGGAAAATACTTTTTCTCTGAATTACTAATCTCCATGTTGGGCTTCTCATTTCCACATATAATTAATTACACAATCTGTCCACATAACCAATATAAGTAACTTAAAAGATGTGTTACGTGTTGGCATCTTTATCAACCTATAAAATTTATAATATCATTCCCTTGGGTGCATGAAAGGCCATTCACTTGTTGCAATGGACACAAAAGAACATAACATTGCTGAAAAGTTTGACAAAATCATTATTTCCAAACATCAGCTTGGACCACAGAATGAATTATTATCTCAAGTCAGCTATATGACACTCTCTGACCACCAGCACCCTTATACTGCTGAATTCAGTACTCACATTTGGTCTCTCCAACAGCCATAAATAGTCAGATTGCCTTTGGTGTGGCCTACATCATAACCCATTTGCATCCCTTTTTCATAACTTCAATGAATTGCACCATTATGCTGCCAGTTTGGGAACTCATGATTTCTCTACATCACTCATTTTTATATGGCCACCATATTGGTCAGAGATACACAGTGATTGCAGCTCTTCCTTCCTCAACATTATCAACACAATGAGTGTTTGGTTACTTGGATTAAGATATGGTATATTTCACTCGTTTCTTGGTAAACCTAGCTATAGGGCTGCTTGCTTTCAAGGGTAAACTTTATGTCAAACTAGATGAAATTATGTTATGTTTTATATCATTTACAAGCAAGAATCTCGCTACTAGCTGTTTAGTATTTCTTATTGCATCTGGCTTGGTCTTTCATTTCAATCATTTCAAATAGATTAAGTGGTGTTTTATTATTCACTGCAATCAGATTAAAATCCTAGGCTTAACCATTAGAGATACCATCCAGCAAATCGACCCACTTTCTAGTGGTTGTGGTGAACCTTTTCTTTTGCTTGTACAAGTCGCTTTGGTTAATTACTAGTACATGTCATCAGGTTTTTCCCATGTGCAATTCACGTGAATATATAATGGGAAGTCAAAGCAAACCATCCGGGTAAGGTGTCACCTTCCATGTCCCTAAAATTCAAGAGTCTATCAGTAATGGGTTTGACAATTTTTGGGATTGCTACTAGGTGGGTTCAAATTTCGGCTAGCGTCAAGTGCAATTGCGTATCTTTGTTCGATATGAACCTTTAGCCAACTATTGACGACTACTGAATGGGAACATCACCATTAGCCTGTGATGGATTTAGTGAAGCTGCCATAGTTAAGTCTTTCTTCATTCCCTGGCATCCCTGCAGCTTTTTGTGACTTTGAAGAGGTCCAGACATGCTTAGACAGTTTCCTTCAGAGGCATAATGCAGGTTTTTTGCATGTGAACCATCAATGTTTCTCGTCTTTCTATGTTTGATTGAGGGGCATTGCTGGTGTTTTCAATGTTAGGAGGTTTTCATTTTGGATGTCTTTGCATGTTTCATATTTAACTGATCAATTGGACCATTTCAGATCACAAATAAGAGAAGAAACAATCAAACTATAGGTTTATTTATTTTCTTCTTCATTGCATTGAGTGAAGGATGGGTCCATATTTTTTTTGTTGTAATCTTTTTATTATAAAGCATTATTCATTGAAAATATGCATCTATGGATTCTATACAGGTTGTATTGGTTCGAGGAGGTGATGTTGTGGTAGTTTAAAATCTCATATTCAATCACATTTTTTATTTTGACTGAAAAGTGCCATTCCGTTTTAACCAACCAATTATGGACTCTTGTCCGAAACATCTCCCTATAGTTTTAGTTCATTCAAATGTTATTATGCTTGTCTCTGATAAAATACCTCATCTAATCTGTTGAGGCCCATTTCAAAATGTTTAACATTTCCATTTTAGTTGTATTCAATTGTAATCTGTGAATTTGAAATATCATGACAGGTTTTCTGGAGGTCAGTCTATCATCAATACTGGAGTCGGGATCTTGCATTCTTGAAGGTTCACTTAGTGATGTGGCACTGAGGATATGTTCCCGTGGTGGAGAGGGCATTATATCGGGTCTGCTATATGCTCTGTTGGGTGTTTCAGCAATGACAAGGGTATATTATTTGAGAAGACAAAAACAAATAAGCAAATTGAATAATTGTGCATGTCAAAAACAAAAGTCTAGAAAGAACACTTACAAAATATGACAAACTTGAGTCTAATCTGATTGCACATTTAAATCCAATTTTCTGTATGTAGCAATTATATCCACCTTTCCAAAATAACATATTTTTATTTATTGCATTTTATATGAAGGAAAGATTTAATTAACTTTGAAAATCTCAAAATAGATTTTGGCATGCCAATAGACTCACAACTGGTGTTTGTCAAACCTCCAGAGAAGAGAGACCGTGGTCATTTTCAATTTTTTCTTGTGTTTTAAATACTTGAAACATTGGAAAATTTGAACATTCAGTATCTAGTCCCAAGAGACTAGTGTAAATTGAGGACAAATGGGATTCATGAAAGAATGGAAGCATCACAAGAACTGCAGTAAACCCGGTCACAACCTTATCTGTTCCTCCAACTAATAGGCTCAGAATGTTTATAGTAGGGTACAGCTTTCATAAACTTTCACTGATAATGTTGTTTGTCTTTGTTGGTTCCCTGACTCTAGGATATTATTCAATTTCTAGAAAGGGATATGTTGTTAGGGGCCTATCTCTACCACTTCCAGAAATGGACCTATATTTTCTTGTATTTAAATATATTGGTTGCCTCTTCTAATGAGAACATACGAATGCAAGGTCTAATACCCTATTTAGTATTTGTTTCTTTAAATGGTTGATATTGGAACTTATGCTGATTGGGTAGAATCTACAAAGACAGCATGTTTGTGACACTGCTCAGACTGCTAAGTTCTTCATGAAGGATTAGAGAAAGAGCATCTCTATGTTAACTGTTAAGCATGGCTATATTACTGGAACATCCTCTATCTGCCATCTCTTACTCAAAAAGTTTTGGCAAGCAATTTGACCCGAAATATCTTTGAAGCATATCCTGGCCATTATCTTTTCCACATCTTTTGTGAAAATGTGCTTTAGAATGGGTGATTCTCTATGGGTGAAGATAACATAGTTTACCATACTCGATTAAAAGCATTACAAACAAGATTATAGGGAATAGAATGAAGTTTCATACAAAGGCATTTTTTATTTTAGTTCTTCATTCTTTTTATATACTAAGTGCAAAAACATATGCAATATAAAACAGATTACATGCATCAGAAAATCAGGTGGAAAATCATAAACTGATTTACAAACTAATGTCTTATAAATTTCAAAGGTGATATTGGGTCATGAAGTTAACATCATGTCAACCTACAGAGTGGCAATGTAGACATCGTTTCCTCTAGAAACCTCACATTTCTGACCGATAGGCATCCTCTGAAGAAGAAAAGTTCTCACAAGGTTCTCAAATTAAAACAAATTAGGAAAGGTAGCAAAAAAGGTGATGAGAAAATGTACTACTTGATACTAGTTGTACCATCCATTCCTAAAGAAATATAATCATGGTATAACTGCAAACCTCTACACTATCCATTTCTTCTAAGGCTTCTGCAAATGTTTATCAAACTCTTATGACAATTGTTTCAAAGTTCGGAAAGACCTTAACACCAAGTGTCTGATACAATGCATCATGTCCACCTCATTCAAAGCATGTCAAGAGAATAGTATAAATATAGTTTTTTCAACCATTATCGTATAAGTGAAAAGTCATCCAGCTACCAAATTTGTACAATTTCAACATTTTTGTTCACTCCCTAACAAATTTCTTTTGCCTTTCCGAACTTTGATTAACCTGTGTCCTAATTTATTTTAGATTAATGCAACTTCTGAACTCCTACCAGTATAAGTGAAATAGTAGTCCATGTACATATCAATCAAAGTCGAAAATGGCCTTCTAGTGTGTCAGATACTACCTTAGGTTAAAAGTGATCATGGGTAAAGTTAACTGTAATGAATGACAAAACAAAAAAAAATGACTTGTAAGCGCTCCAGTTAAATTCATTTGTTGTGTTTCTCTTAAAACTATGTTTGCCTCAGTTTGTTAGGTGCATTTGTTTCTCATTATAGCAGAATAAGCTTCTTGAGGATAGCCTCATGATCAACAACTTTTGATTCATACATAGTTTAACCACTATAATTTATCAAAAATTATAAGAACTTAGCTCATTCTCAATAGACTAGCAAGTTTAAAGATTAACCTCATAATTAGTGCCTTTGTAACATATCCCTTGTTAATATATTGTGGCCTTGAGACAAAGATATTAACATTACAAATAATTATTAATATTATTAACATATCCCTATAACCTTGTTTGTAATGCTTTTAATTGAGTATGCTTGCAATGTCCACAGCAGATGGGTAAGCATTAGAGAATTCTAGAGATGTCTCCTACACTTTAGAATCTAGATCTGTATGACCATCAGCTAGGTCTGCAAAATATGCTCCATTGTGAAAAATGCGTTTTCTGCAAAAAATCATCCAGTTTAATGCAAATCACTTGTCACTGGACCTTTTAATGTGACATCATCAATTTTAAATTTTGGATGGTATTTAAATTCATTGGGGCTGGACACACTTTCAGTGATGGCTTTATGGTTCTGAATTCTAACATTTACTGTTCAACTTTTCTAGTTTCTTTCTTGATTTTTCTTTTCCAGTATTTCTATTTCACTTAGAGCTGCTTTATGTACTTCGATTTACATGGTTCCATTTATTTGCCCCTAGACCAGTTTGGACACAGTTTTTCTTTCGGGACACATTTACGAGCTTTAGTTTTCATTGAATATGTGAGTTTGGTTATGTATATTTAAAAAAGAATACTAAACTCTCGAACTTCTTAAAAGACAGAAATTAACATTTATCAAAGTGTGTAGCGGCCCAAGATTTTAACTTTTGCAGCAGTCCTGGTTATGACAGATTCCAAAAACAATCCAAAACAGGAAATTGTTCTGTGGGAACCACACAGTCATTCCTCTTTGCAATGAATTTTTCCTGTAGCACTTTTGTACTAAGGAACCTTAAAGAGATTCCACAGAAAATAAAAGGCATGCAGTACATATTCTTTTAAAGCACAAAGATCTGTTGTCACTGGAATAAATACTGTAGAGTTCTTATGTTTTTCTTTGTCAATAAGCTTCAGAACTGATGTTAGATAATATCTGTGAGTGGGACAATGTCAGAATAGATTGAGAGATAATATTGAGATACTGATTTCAAATATTGCACTCACAAAATCTTATGAATTTTTTTGTCGATCAGGTCCACAAGTCGACAACTATCCTACAACAACTTGCTGCCATTTGCAGTGCAAGTGAAGGAACAAACAAAAAAGGAATCATTTGTTGGAACTCTTTACAGAGTTGGCTTCTTAGCACGGTATTCTCTCTTGCTCTCATTTTGTGTGTGTATCGCCAATGTAGAAATTTTGTAGGAAATAATTGATGTTGATCGGACAGCTTGTCATCATCTTGGAGTAAAGGATAGGTTGTAAATTATCTTCATAAAATCAGTGCATTCTTTTTATTTACATGTTGCATTTATATAATAGTTGAGATGAGCAAGGTTTTTGGTTTGTTTCATTCAGGTGCATGCCTTGCCAGCTGAATATCTAAAGCCAGGTGAAGCAGAAACTCTAGTTCCAACATGGTTGAAAACTCTTCAAGGTGCATCCATGGATTACCTTGAGAGCAAGAAATCTCAAGGAGGAGGGAATCGTGGATACATGCAAGGTGTTGGTGGCCGTTCGTTAAAGCAAATTGTTCGAGAGTTTGCAGATACACACAGACATGTGCCTCCTAGCTTTAATTCTAATTAACATTGTTTAATGATACAATGCAATGCTCAAGCCTGTATAATTCTATGGTGTCATTTATTCCATTGCAAGGCAGTTGTCCCTACGTTTAGTTGTGCTCACAAAAGGTCCAAGCATCGATTCAGTGCCATGCAGCTCATTGTAACGAGAATTGTAAATTGAAGTGATTTTTTGAGCCCTAGCTACTGGCATTGGCTTGATTCGTTGAGTTAATCTTTGTGTTCCATTCTTAAGCAGAAAAGGCTGCTTTATGTACAGTATTATTTGTAAAAAAAAATCTTCTTGAAAAGAGAAAAATCACTTATTCAGGCATACCTACTTAAATTTTAGAAGTGTATGCCTTTGTTTTTATAAGAAGTTGCTAGGGTCATCGAAAATTGAGATGAATTGTTTATTTAAGGTGTGTTGTATCTTATTAATTCCATCGAAGATATCCAATGATTGTTTTTTTTAAAACAAGTAAAGATTTATCCCCACCTCAACATGAAAATGAGTTTAATCTACTCCCAAGCTAATCATCACTAATTAGATCTAAATAAAGACAAAATATAAGTAGTGAAAGGGAAAAAAGCGAAATATAATATAAAGGGAGAGTTTGTAGAAGTTGCCTAGCTATGTAAATTCTTAACCAATTGGGCAGTGATCAATCCTTGTACAACCTTTAGGCATCAATTGTGGAATCTTTTATTGACAAAACACAAAAGATACCCATGATATTATCCAACGACTAATGCGTAGATATGTACCAAGAGGTTTATATAAAACCAAACTAATAGGTGTGAATAGAATATTTTAATTTGACACAAGTAGCTTAAAATCTACCTATTGCATTTTGGAAACCTATCAGCTCAACACATTTTATTTTTCCTTCCATTTTATTAGTATTTTTTCCTTAAACAAGACAAAACATTTAGGGAACTTCATCGAACTTTGTTTGATAGTCTTGAAAGAGAAAATTGGTAGCCTTCAATTGAATTGTGTGCAACTTTTTAAATTGATCTTCTCCCATTTTTCACCATGGACATGATTTCAATCTTTTCTTACCTCACTTTCTAGCTTTGCTTACAAAGTTGACAATGATGATACTTCCTAAGATACATGTAAGTGATTAAGCTCTTTCTATGTAGCTACATTCTCTTGATCTCTATATGGAAACCCCTTTCCATCCCTCATCTTGGACATCTCTTCCAATTAGTAACTTTTATTTTGATTCTACTGATGATGAAGCTTATCTATTTTCTCCCTTGTTCCATGATGTATCCTCTCCTTTATCTACTTGTTCTCTTTCTTCAAAGGAGGATTGTTTCCTTCCTAAGGATGATTTAGAGCATGACACCATTATTAATCAATTTCTTAACATCACCTTGCTCTAGATGAAAATATTTTTTCTTTAATGATGCATCATCACATATTGACTCTAGTTCCACATTGTATGAGTAACTAGAAGATATAGAACACACTTTATAACTCCTTCCTATACCTTAGGTTGCTAATGCAAAAATTGTCTTAACTATTGCATGTTTATTAAGTAGACTTATTGCATGTGTGGTGAATTTAACCATAAAACCATCAGCATTAAACACCGAAGTGTAACTTCTCTTATTTTTTGTATTTTTTTTGTGCATGGGGTTTTTGACTTGTTGCCATCTTGCCCAATTATCACTATCCACACTTTGTCACATGAGCCTAGGAACTCTCTTAACACATTCCCTTCATTGTTTTCTTTGTGGTTATACCTAGGACTCCTTTTACTAACTTAAATATAGTAGGTCATATCATTAATGTGCAATAAAACAAGAAAACAAATGTCATTTTTATTTACCTTCCTCCTAGCGACTGAATAGTGCATATGCTTTTATTAGCTTCGTATATTCCACCCAAAAATACCAAGGGATATGAATTTATTGAACAACTTAAAGCTATGTAAACTAAATTTATTTTTGTATTTAAAATATTCCTTCTTATCACGAGTTACTTCAAAAAACCTAAAAAGGATTAATTTTCCTCTTTTATAAAGTTGATTAAACTAGCTTCTTTAATGGAACACATCTAACCAATATAACTCCCCCTCCCTTGAGCTCCCTTCTTATGAGATTCACCAACATAATCTCTCGCTATTCATTGCAATTTTTATTAATTTAATGGACATTAAGTGAACATTAATTGATACTGTTCTTGGACTAAATGTTTCTATTGTTGACTTTTTAAAACACATACATAGCAACACCTCTACTCTTTTTCTTATGAAAGTATCTTTAAAGGATTTGATAATACTAATTGAAACCCTTTAGGTGCTATTACATTACTTTTTTCAAGAAGTCATATCACTCTCCCTACTATAGTCATTATTATGCCAGGCAAAGTTCCTAGGCTAATTTGACAAGTTGTAGATAGTGATAATCATTTGACAAAATGTTACACAAGCAAAGTGCTTGGGCTCATCACTCTCCCATGGCATGTCAATGACATTTCCATGACTTATTTTGATGAATTACTTTTTCCACAACATGAATAAATTCTTTATCATATTTTATGCATTCTCTCAAAATCATAGTTGACCACTTTTCCTCATACATGCAATAAATGCCCTGAATACAATAAGTTGACACTTCTCTTGTAATTATCAATGTCAAAGCAAATATAAATGTTTGTATTTTATCCAATGTAATGTTTAGTCAATTTATCAAACAATTTTAATCTACAACTTGTTGAAGATCTTGTCTTAAAGTCATTTAACTATATGTTGAATGATTTGGAAATGAATTGTATTGCATAACACTTCAATCATTCATATTGCATACTTATATTGATTACATTCAACATGTATAATGATCAAGGAAATATAACAACTCTAGTTTTTCAAATTTGAAAGATAACAATCAAAGACAACGACACTAAAAATAGATCTAAGATGCTCATATGTACTAATTAAATTGTTGTGTATACATTCATATCTAACAAGGAATTGTTGATGCGAGTTCTATGCCACTACAACATGTAGAATCAAATACTTAGTATCCTGGGATGAAATACCAAATTTCCAACTCTCTCTTGAATAAGGATGCTCATATGTTAAACAATGTATTTGGATTGTGTGATCAAATGAGGCAACCCCTAGGTTCCTTTTTATTGTGGATTTTTACTCATTTATAATGAGAAATATGTTGGGTATCACAAAGGAACTTATATTATCCATTCAGTGGATATCGACCACTTCAACTATTTCCAACCAAACAAACTGCAAAGGAAAGAGCTTAGAAAGCTATTCTACTCCTAGAATGTAAGATACTATGGATGTCTTTGTGACTCTACTAGACTTAGTTCAACCATCGACATCAACCAATCTAGTGTGATCTCCTAAGGTAGATGTAATATATTCAAACTATCACCATTCCATTAACACCATCCATCGATGCATATCAATGTGCAAGCAATAATCGAAGTAAAGCTCATAAATATCTCATTCGACCATGCAAGACGTACTTACAATCAACAAGCAACTAGTGGTTTGGTCTAAGCAAGTTCACCAAAGATGCATCCAAAAATATCTTCTAGTCAACTAAACACTATTTGTAACCAACATGAAATGAAATCATAATCTAGGTGAAAAAATGTAGAAACTATGGAATAATCCAAAGCAACACAAGTAATCCACCATGAAGAGCAACAATGAGTTAGAAATTATTTTGATAGCATTATAGCAACAATTTCTTCAAGTTTCCTACTTTGCTAACTTAATCTAATCTCTAATCTGATGAGTTACAAATGAGAAGACTTGATCTTTTATAGTTGTTCAATTATAATGAAGGGCCAAAGTTAATTCAAGATCAAGGGCCAACATTATGCCAATAAACCCCTAATCAACCTATCAGCTACACACACTAAATGCTTGCCCAATTACAAAAGAGTGCCACCTTGTGGGTTGATAAGAAAATTGTATTGCTTATAAGGGCCAATAAAAAAGTTGGTTAGGTATAACCACTAGATAAAGGGCACCAATAAATGGGCCAATTAGAATGAAACACCACCTTGTGGGCCAATGAGAAAATTATAATCCTTTTATTGACCAATCAAGAAATACGTTAGGTAGGAGCTTATAGAAGAAGGCACCAATCAGTGGACAAATGATAAAATGCCACATGGGCTTACAAAAAATCTTCCTTTAGAAGACCATTCTCTTTGGCTTTTCCCCTTTTGGCAAATTCAATGAATCTGGACACAATATTATTGAGTTGTCCTACCGGGACACTTGGCATGGTCTAACTGGTTGAAGAAATGGGCACCACCTTAGCATGCTTATCTTATGGACTTAATAAATACTTCTTGATGATGAGAAAATATCTCAACATTATCAAGCCTTCAATTGTGATGATTCATATTCTCAAATTGTTTCATCTTCATGTTGTCTTCTCTACCGTTGGAAATCTTCTCATTGCATTTGTTTGAGCTCACACTTGTACTTGAAACCTTGATGTGTTCATGGTGTCTTGATCTTGAAATCTCCTCATCAACATGCTTTCAAACTTGTACTTGACCCTACACTTATAGAAGTGGTGTACGTGTGGCATGTAGTTGGACTATCCATTTGAACTTGGATTTCCAAAAGAAATCCAAGTTTGGAAAAGTTCCTTCCTTTGGCTTGTAGACTTAGTCATGATGTTGCACTTTCTCTTTGAATTTTAGTTTTGATGTCCCTGCGAACTTAAACTTGGATTTGTACCTTAACTTGATCAGTTTGATTTCCAACTTTAAATCCCCTTACTAACTTGATGAATGGTTTACAAGTTGTCGATGGTCGGGGTTGGAATCATCCTTGCATATGAAAAACTTGACCTTGAACATCCCTTAATGCATTTGTTTAATCATCCGCATGTTGTCCTCAACACCACACATATGTTTGTACATTTATTGTTGATATCTCGAACCCTTGTGCTCTATCATTCTGCTTTCATTTCTTGCTTGAGTCCTTTCAATCATATATCCTCGAAGTTATAATAATTCATTTTTGTCTTCAAACAACCTCTTAGCCACCCTACAAAATGAAAAGAAATAATTAAATTAAGCTTATAAAATGACAAAGATAAATTAAATTAAAATATTCAATAATAAAACACCCCTTTTATAAAAACTTCACTTGATCCCAATCTTTCATACTATCATGCCAATCAATATTTTTCAAAAAATGATGGTTTGGAGTCTCAGAGCTCAGGTGCAACTTGTTCTTCCCATAAGGAAACCCCTCAGATGAAGAGATTGCAATTATGCATGCTCCATGCCCAACCAAAGGGTGAACTCCATATTCAACCAACTGTAGAGATTGCTCCTGCAAGAGATCATCGGTAGAGTTTGCATCTCCATGAGGTTGATCAATCACTAGTAGAGCCTGCTCATTTGAATGATCATTGATAGAACCTACATTTCCATCAATTTGATCAACAAGTGTTGGTTCAATGAAATTTGTGCAAGCATCTTCTTCACCTTTTTGGTTGGTTTGAAGACTTGGATGTACTACATTCGAAGGCACAATTGTTGATTCTTGCTTGTCCAAATCCTCTTGTCGCTGAAGTGAAGTTGTAGGCATGACTTCATCCTTCGTAGGGCTCATGGTGTTAAGTACCTCGTTGTCCTTCAAAGGATGGATACTTCATCCAGAGGTCTATGTAGTCCTTGAGAGATATGTCCATCTGTCATCCACCATCAACCCAATCTTGCTTGATTTTCTTCAGTAACTAAACCAAAGTGAGAGGATGCATTTCCAGCTATTCGATCCTTGGAGGGAAAATTGGCATCATCGGTCTTGTATTGGTTTGATTTGTGCGTGACATGTCTCCCTTCATTCTTCCATTTGCTAAGAACTTGAGTGTCTCTCCAATCTGCTTATGTCCTCTTGCTAGTGTTTGACAGAGCTATTGTTGACTTCTTTTTAGCCTCTTCAACAAGACTAGCATACCACTCCATCATTGGGTTCCATGATTTCATCTAAATTTCTCTATAGGCTGGAAAGACCACCAGTTTTGGTACCACTATAATGTACCGATAGCACACCTCAAGTATAAGTATTTATGATGAAAACCTACCTATTAAGAACAAGTTCAAACATGTAAATGTTAGAAATAAAGAGCATATTCAATCTACTCTAACATGTTCATAAACTTGTAAAAAATAATAATCTTCACTATAACCTCAAATGAGCATGAAGCAAGTGCACCCAAGAATTTCTTGATTTAAGCTCTTAGAGAGGTTGTGGGTGTGCTCTCCCAACACAAGTGTGAATCCCACTATGAATGCAAGGTAAAATCAAGATTGAACTACTCAAGGAGGAGCTATGGAAGCAACCCTCAAGCATTCAATAAGAAGCCATTGAAGCTCAAGAAGGAGCTATGGAAGAAACCCTCAAGCTCAATGACATGCAAGACTAATGTTACTAATGAAATCAAAGTAATAGAATGCAACTAAATCTACTATGCAAGTTTAGCAACTACCAAATTGTTAGTAAAAAACTCTAAATGCAAAAATAAAACTAGCATAATAACTCAAATTAAAAAATGATGGATGATTTGCTTGAGGCAAGGGTCTTATTTATATGATTTTGGAGCGCTGGGGTGATGTGACATATATGTGGAATCCACATAGGTGCTACCAAGGAGACACATAAGCCATGCAAAGTCCAAGACTTGCTCACACGTGTGTGAGCAACTTGGGATGTGAGAGGTCAATGTATACTTCAAGTACATGTGTAAGTGTGTGTGTGTAAGAGATATGTAATAGAAAAATTCTATTTTCACCATTTTAGGTGTAAGAAGTGTCATCAAAATTGTAAGAAGTCTTGTTTATACAAATGTTAGCAATTTTTGAAAAGACCATTTTTAGAAATTTGCTCACACATGTGTGAGCAAATAATTAGGACTAATGGATGTAAGAATCCAAAAATTAGCTTAATTAACCTCAGTTAATTAGCGAGTAAGTGATGTGTGTAGGATAACATCTAGGTTGGATTTAAGATTAAATTAAATAAAATTTAATTTAATCATGGCTTAGTAGAAATAAAGAATGTGAGAAAATTAAATAAATTAAAAAATTGTTTAAAAGGGGAATATGGAGACATATGTATTAAATTTAATTTAATACATTATGAAAGATAGTATTTAAATTTAATTCAAATACTATAATTAGTGAATTTATTTAATTAAATAAATAGATGAATTTAACAAATATAATTAATTAAAAATTAACTATAATGTTATTAGGGGTCATTAATTAATATTAAAACAACGAATTTAGGTGTCTACATTTTGCCTCACTTTGATGTGGTGTCAAAAGTGACATTGTGTCAAAGAAAAGAAAATATAGATGCCCCAAAAGAAAGTCTGTAGGAGAATGTGGACGATGTGCCCCCTCGGGAAAATAGGCCAAAAATAAAAGTTTTGGGCAATTTTTGCGAAAGGAGGGAAAAAAAATTGCATGACTTATTGGGCAAAAGAAGAAAAAGAAAAAAGGAACCCCTCTTTTGAAAAAAGGGTCCCTTATAAAAGGGCAAAAATGGGGAAAAGGATTCATTTTTACCCCAAAAGAGAAGAAAAAGAGGAGAGGAGAGGAGAAGACAGCAGGGCAACAGGACAGGTTGCAGTTGGGTGAGCGGGTGCAAGTCTATTGGCGAGCGGCAGATAGGGGGAGTTGGTGAGTGCACAAATCCTCCTTGGTAGTTTCATTTATTATTATTATTATTTGTGTGTTTTTGGGAGGAATATATGTAGGGTAGGGGGGCGGAGACGCCAAAGGGCGAGATCGCCCATAAGCGGCACAAAGCCGTTGCTGGGCGGCCCAACCGGGTGAGAGGCAGCTCCGCTTGCCGGTGGCAAGTAGAGCGGAGCCGCTCGTCGATCCCATCGGTTGATGGGAGGCTCTGGCCAACACCCAGGCAGCATGGAGCCCATTGTCGATGGACAGGCGGCCTTGCCCACCCAAGGGCGGGATGCAACCACCCATCTATGGACAAGTGGTGCACTCCCGACGATAGGGGCTTTTCGCCCATCGATAGACGAGCAACAAAGGCTCTGGTGTCGCATGTCCTTGGACAAGTGGCGAGGTCCCAAAAGAGGGTGAGTCGCTCGTCCTAAGACGAGCGACTCTACTGAAAGGGGGGCAGGCTGAGCACAGGAAAAGAATGTGTGGGGACAGGGGGAAGAATCAATGCGAGGGTAGGGACAGGGTAAATTTGGTAATGACTAGGATTGACGAAGAATGTCTGGTGATTGGATTCAGGAGCTAGATTATTGGATTCACTTGAAAGAGTGATGACCAAACACGATGACGCTTCGAGAGGAGTTGATAGAGGTGAAGTGGGGGCAGGTGACCTTATGTAGCTTGCAGCATGTGCATGAGTTGTTGCACTTGAGAGTGCATAATGCACTTATGACAACATTGATCGAGAGATGACACACAGACACATTGAGTTTCCATTTGCCGACCGAAGAGGCGATAGTGACGCTATTAGATGTATGGAGGATTTTGCAGTTACCGATTCGGGGGGATGTGTCGAAGTATCATTTGGAGAGAGCGGAGCAGTTTATGGAGGAGAGCTTTAGACAACGGATAGACCAGTTGTCGATTAACCGCCAGTGGATGTCATGGCGAGGTGGGATGGAGGCAGGATTGCCCCAGCTAGCGTTGTATTTAGCCAGAGTGGTAGGAGGGAGATTGATGCCCGACCATTCAAGGCATGGTTTTTCGATTAGATGGGCGAGAGTGGAGAACCAGATGCTGGAGGAGGGGATAGAGTATTTTTGGGGATATATGATCTTGGCACAAGTATATTACGACTTACATATGTGCACATATTGTACTCAGTGGATGATGAGACCAGGAGTGACACTGCTGCTAGTTTTGGCGTGGGAGCACATTGTAGTGGTGCGACCATTATGAGGGGAGGGGCGACGACAACGATATGAGCCATTCACGTGTTGGTAACGGTCTCCCTTATCGTATGGGGATATGAGAGCAGTAGAGACCTGGTGGAGGATATTGGATGAGATGCTATGGTTTGAGTGGACATTGTACAGAAGCTGCGAGGCGTGGGGATATTGGGATGAGCAGGTAGGGAGAGAGGACGGTGCTCTAAATGTAGAGTACTTAGGATATGTGCAGATAGATTGCTAGTTGATTGGGAGGATGACATTTTAGATAGCTAGATACATGTTGTCACAAGTATGCAGACAGTTTGGCTTGAGGCAGGCTATGGTTCCAGACAGTTATCCACATCTGATCATCTCGATGGAGATTGGTTCAGTATGGGGCATTGGAGTAGATCTTTGGAATGCCAGG